>JAZGLO010000752.1:1270000-1285000 GCA_036873155.1 Biomphalaria sudanica | reverse complement strand
ATGTTACTTTTTTTTCTCGAGTTGGTTATCCTAATGCTTTTAGATATATATATAAAACTGTATCATAGCTCTAGACTAGGCCGTCACAAACCTAACAGCCTAACAGCTACGATACGATTGGTCAAATCTAGTTTCTCTTTCAGTATTGTTGAGGGAAGTGACGTATGAACTAGCTTAAAACAAAATCTCAAGGAATCCCGTTTTTTTTAGATGTCAAGAATTTACTGGCTGATTTATTGAATATAATTATATGTTTCAAAGCATTTAAATTTAAAATGGTAAAATGTTTACTATTACAACTTTTTACGCAGAATTTAAATATGTCAATAACTCAAATTTGAAAAACCATCGGGGTTTCCCTTTAAGGTTAGTATGTTGGCCATCTCGCCGAAATAATGTCTCGTATTTTAAACTTCCCCAATTTGACTTATACCTCTGAGTTCTTGAAAGGTATCATTTATAGAACTGCTATTCTAGTACTCAAGTCCTTAAAAAAATTTCTGTCGTTGGTTTTTGACTAGGTCGCTGACTTTAAGCCACCGCCTCCTCGAATCAGTCATTGTCATGATAATTTATTGAGATGGCCTGACGAGATTGTACACAGATTGAGTAAAGAACACAAAAAAAACGAACGAAACGCACACAAATTGATGACGCAATAAAAGCGTACCCAGGCGAAAAGTAGGTCACACTGAGAACGTAATGTAAAAAGTGAGTTTCCCATTTCTCTCTCGGTAGGGCAGAGATAATATATAAGTAGTTTTAAAGGAGAGTCTAGTACTAGCATTGCTAATTTTTGCTTTTTTTCATACAAAAATAATTCCTCTGTTCAGCTTGCAAATTCATCTGAAACTTGGAAACGGTTCTCGAAAACGGCTTTTCCGATTTTCCTAGCCATTTGACAATTGGTGTATATCTTTGGGAAAAGAATTACTAGCTAATTGGCCACACTGGGAAGACTCTAGTTTGAACGTTATAATTTTTCGAAATATAATATTCCAGATTTAACCCTGGTCTGGGCAAACTGACTTTACGGGAACACCCGCTGTCGTCATTAAAGTTATATAAATAATAAAAGTTTAGGAACATTTTGCGCACCCTTTCTATGTCTGGAACTACAGGGATAACATTAGAACTTTATAATTTTTGAAAATTGGCGCAGATTAAATATTTATATTTTATCATTCCTTAGTTATTAAAAGCAAAACAATACTCTGACAATCAATTTCTGGTTTACAACAAACAATAACACTTTTTTTTATGTTACTGGCGTAATATTATGTCTGTACTCGCTTTCTCGACATGTTTGTTAACAGAATATATATGCGTAACCTGTATTCTCGATACATTATAATAGAATTGAGCGTTGAATACATATTTCTATCTTCAGAATTTTGAGCAGATGACCTAAAGTCCAAAGTATGCTGGAGATATTAAAATTAGTGTTACCGTTACTCGATAGTGTCAATCACAAAAAGATTGAACACACACTATATATCACTATATACACATTATAATCCGTACTCAATCATGAATTCACAAAAGTAGACTTAACATGAAGCTTCGAACTTATGGACTGAACAGACTGTGGACCCCTAAACATTCCTAAACAAACTCGTCTTCTATCACTCTCTACTATTATATTGTCTTTTGAACCCATAAGTTTAAGATTGTGTTCCCACATGAAACGAATTATTCCCCTTGTATTCTCTAATCTTCAGTTTCAAAAATTGAAGCTTCTAGAAAGCAATGTGTAAGTCAACTTCCTGTTTACACACTTCTGTGACAACGCTGACGCACATACCACGTGACATATTTAAATCAGGTTATTTATATACTTCTTTAAAGTCACAAGTCTACTATAGTTGAATTGGTTAGAGAGGGAAGTATATTTTGGCGCAATGTCTGATCTGATTCTTGAAACCTTTAGATGCTTGAGAATGGGAGCTGGTGTCATGTTTTGGGCGGGAGGAGGCAGAAGTGAATGGAGTAGAAATTGGGGCGAGGAGAGGGAGAGGGGCTAACGAGGGCGTGAAAAAAATATTTTTGTTAGAGAGATCATTAATGAAGTGTTTTGTAATCTTGTTGCTATTTTCGCAATCTGTACTTTTGTTATTCTGTGGTTCTTCCCTTTCCATATCCCGCGCTGGTGTAGCTTTGACGTTTCTGTTTTTCTGTCATTTTGTTGTTTTGTCTGTCTATCTGCTTGTCTGTCATTCACTGGTTTTCTCACCCGTTGTTCTGTCAATCTCGCATTCTGCTGTTCCCACATTTATTCATTTGTTGTTAGAATGTTCTAATCATTTTGACTTGGGTTTTTTTTTGTGTGTGGTCACTACATCATTTTTTATATTCTGCGGGATTGTAATCTTGTTATTTAGCATTTCCATTGACTTTGGTTCTGTCAATCTGTCATCCTACGCTCTTTCTTTAAAGTTTTCATTAAGTTGTTCACTCGCTCTTCCAGTCTGTCAGTCATCTGTACTTTTCTTTTATAACTTTAATTAAAAGTGTCAAATAATCTTCTTTTCTAAATTCAAAGTTTAAATCAGTTAAGCTGATCTATCAAGCCCCCAACCCCAAACGACAGAAACTTTTAGACGGTCCTGCCATTCACAAGTAACCCACCGATCCTCCTCACCGAAGCAGGATGGCTGGCTGGTCCCGTGGAATGCGCTCTGGACTGTCGTTCGAAGGCCACGATGAACCCGGGTGTTGTTGACTGTCGTTGACTTCTAGCACCAAACTGCTGGTAGACAACTAAGCTGCTGTACGCATATCATATCTGAACTTATACAACTTTAAATAACTCCGAATAACTTTTTTATGAACAACATTATCTACAGCTCTTATTACAATAAAGACAAAATCAACTTGAGATGAAATGAAATTAAATGTAGTAGACTTTAATCATAATATAAAATGGCATTTTAATCAAAATGTAACTCACTACAAATACACGTCTTTTCACTCTGGCATTCTGGAATCGTCTGTTCTACCTAAGACCGCTGAAGACAGTGCCGTTTATCTTGCATCATTCACACTACATAGCCACCAACCAATGGCCTCATTCTTCTCACAGTTAACATAGAAACACATAAACACAAACTCCATAACACCGGGTTCGAACTCTGCCCGCTGCCATTCCCCGGCGTGCTCCGGGTGGTTTAGGATATAATTATCTTCAAATGTGAAGGACCATTCAAGACGTGTAAGAGAAACAAACAAACAAACAAACAATGTTTGTAGTTTAACCCTTTGCCTTCATTACTTCTTTATAATAGATGCAACTCAGCAAAAGTAGGTCCTCGTTTGATCTTTTTGACCTAATTTTCAGTACTCGATCTCGCTTCCTCACCTTCATGTCTTGTTGACAGACTTTCAATATCAATAAAGCTCGCACGCTAAAGAGCATCCTGACTGTTGACCATCCTTGACCCTAATCCATCTCTCGTAAAACACACAGGAATTGGTTTGATTGCCCCGTGGTTATGATCGTAGTATCGTTGCCAGAGGGGCAATCACACCATTATCTAGTAGTACGAGGGGGATTGCAACATATAGTTCCTGCTCGTTTTAAAGCGCCGAGTCACAGCAGAGGTTCTCAAACTTTTTTTTTGTCCCGGGGACCGCTTTACATAGTCAAAACTTGACCACGGACCCCTAAGTAAAAATCTACATAAATGCTTAGAATATAAACTATTTTGTCAAAGAATAGTACATAATAGACATATAAAACAGCACTGAGGGGCGATTTGATTATTTATAAAATAATCAGAATGAAGAAACTTGCTTTTAGCGAAAAATTTTTAACATTTTATACAATTTTCATATTTCTGTGGATCTCTTACAGTCGTCTCACGGACCAATAGCTCGTTGCCACGTTACAGTTCTATACAACGTGGCAGCGAGCTATTGGTCTCCACTGCCCACAGGTTGCAACGTCGCAGATCAGCGCTGAGGCCTTCTATTACGAATGGTCTCCGTTGTACACACTAAGTAACTCTTCATAACGCAAACGATGGCTAATAATGTCCCTTATCATAGCCAACTACAAAGAGACTAAAGTAAAGTGGTCACAGACAAGAAGATGTGGCCGATGGTTTCAGCAATACGTGAAGTCTGATGAAGTCCAGTACTTGCCAGTTTGAGTTTTCTTGTCACTCTGATTATCATTTTATTTCCTAATAAAGCTTATCTTCGAGTCCGAAGAATAGTGAGGAATGCAGTATTTCCTGTGGCTGCGCTGCCCCAGCTGTGACCTACATATTTTGCCACACTCAGGGCAAGCATAACCATTGTCCTCAGGTGGTCGATTTAGATTGTCGGACCATAAGAAGTCCCTCTATACTGGATGGAGATTATATAGATCTAACTGTTATGCAACTAGCATTTTAACCATTTTTTTAAAGGCTAGACATTTATCAAGTAGTGCGACATTGACATCTCTCTTTATGACATCATTCCTTAATATAATGCCGTCTGCTTCAGTCTGCTGCTCTCTAGGGACGTTTTAGTTTACATGCATGTTTTTTTGTTTGTTTTTACTTTTGTTGAATGTAGATATCGCTGGGATGTCCAACATTTTCTGGCATGAGAGTTATGTCGATTTCACATGACGCAACACCGCGAAGAGATGACCAATCTCACGAAATCGAATATTTGCGATTTCTTGTATGCAGTGTTGTCAGAAGTTTCGTAGGGCCGGTTAGTACCGCTACACAGGCGGGATATTACCGTCGGGTCGTAGAGTGAGCACCACTGATATATTACATGTATGTAAGGTGTGATGTAGAGAGAAATCATTGCCTGTTGGGAAGTCTCTTGAATCTGTTGGCAGACGAAAACAAAAATGTCATCAGAAAATAAATATTCATCAAATCTTGATGAGCAATATTAATGCCACTCTCATTGCAAGAATAACGTAAGCCAGTGACACCAAAACCTCGGCCCGAGGGCCATATTCGGCTGCTGTCCTGCCCCTAAAACTTCTAACCAAAAACACATAATGAAGTTATAAATCTAGAGTAATGGAATCGAGGATTGTGTCATTCACCTACGTGTCAGAAAGTTATTTGGCCCACAGGTCGAAAAGATTGGGCGGATTTCCTTACACGCAACTTAACTTGAGGATAGGGCAGAGCAGGGGCCAAATATTAAAAGATAACATTTAGAAGGGCTAAAAAAATTTTTGGGGTATAATCTCCCCCCTCACCCCCGGTAACGGATTTATGTCAAAATTAAAACAAATAAACGTATGAAGCTGGGAACATTTTGATAATAGTTCGTCACCAATTGGTTCCACTAACGAAGATCGCCATAAAGTCTTTGTTTGGGTCCAAGAACGAAGATCATCATACAATCTTAGTTTGGCTCCAAGAACAAATATCATCATACAATTTTTGTTTGGCTCCAAGAACAAATATCATCATACAATTTTTGTTTGGCTCCAAGAACAAATATCGTCATACAATTTTTGTTTGGCTCCAAGAACAAATATCGTCATACAATTTTTGTTTGGCTCCAAGAACAAATATCATCATACAATTTTTGTTTGGTTCCAAGAACAAATATCGTCATACAATTTTTGTTTGGCTCCAAGAACAAATATCATCATACAATTTTTGTTTGGCTCCAAGAACAAATATCGTCATACAATTTTTGTTTGGCTCCAAGAACAAATATCGTCATACAATTTTTGTTTGGCTCCAAGAACAAATATCATCATACAATTTTTGTTTTGCTCCAAGAACAAATATCATCATACAATTTTTCTTTGGCTCCAAGAACAAATATCATCATACATTTTTTGTTTGGCTCCAAGAACAAATATCATCATACAATTTTTGTTTGGCTCCAAGAACAAATATCGTCATACAATTTTTGTTTGGCTCCAAGAACAAATATCGTCATACAATTTTTGTTTGGCTCCTAGAACAAATATCGTCATACAATTTTTGTTTGGCCCCAAGAACAAATATCGTCATACAATTTTTGTTTGGCCCCAAGAACAAATATCGTCATACAATTTTAGTTTGGCTCCAAGAACAAATATCATCATACAATTTTTGTTTGGCTCCAAGAACAAATGTCATCATACAATTTTTGTTTTGCTCCAAGAACAAATATCATCATACAATTTTTTTTTGGCTCCAAGAACAAATATCGTCATACAATTTTTGTTTGGCTCCAAGAACAAATATCATCAAACAATTTTTGTTTGGCTCCAAGAACAAATATCATCATACAATTTTTGTTTGGCTCCAAGAACAAATATCATCATACAATTTTTGTTTGGCTCCAAGAACAAATATCATCATACAATTTTTGTTTGGCTCCAAGAACAAATATCATCATACAATTTTTGTTTGGCTCCAAGAACAAATATCATCATACAATTTTGTTTGGCTCCAAGAACAAATATCATCATACAATTTTTGTTTGGCTCCAAGAACAAATATCATCATACAATTTTTGTTTGGCTCCAAGAACAAATATCATCATACAATTTTGTTTGGCTCCAAGAACAAATATCATCATACAATTTTTGTTTGGCTCCAAGAACAAATATCATCATACAATTTTTGTTTGGCTCCAAGAACAAATATCGTCATACAATTTTTGTTTGGCTCCTAGAACAAATATCGTCATACAATTTTTGTTTGGCCCCAAGAACAAATATCGTTATACAATTTTTGTTTGGCTCCAAGAACAAATATCATCATACAATTTTTGTTTGGCTCCAAGAACAAATGTCATCATACAATTTTTGTTTTGCTCCAAGAACAAATATCATCATACAATTTTTTTTTGGCTCCAAGAACAAATATCGTCATACAATTTTTGTTTGGCTCCAAGAACAAATATCATCAAACAATTTTTGTTTGGCTCCAAGAACAAATATCATCATACAATTTTTGTTTGGCTCCAAGAACAAATATCATCATACAATTTTTGTTTGGCTCCAAGAACAAATATCATCATACAATTTTTGTTTGGCTCCAAGAACAAATATCATCATACAATTTTTGTTTGGCTCCAAGAACAAATATCACCATACAATTTTTGTTTGGCTCCAAGAACAAATATCGTCATACAATTTTTGTTTGGCTCCAAGAACAAATATCATCATACAATTTTTGTTTGGCTCCAAGAACAAATATCATCATACAATTTTTGTTTGGCTCCAAGAACAAATATCATCATACAATTTTTGTTTGGCTCCAAGAACAAATATCATCATACAATTTTTGTTTGGCTCCAAGAACAAATATCGTCATACAATTATTGTTTGGCTCCAAGAACAAATATCGTCATACAATTTTTGTTTGCCTCCAAGAACAAATATCGTCATACAATATTTGTTTGGCTCCAAGAACAAATATCATCATACAATTTTTGTTTGGCTCCAAGAACAAATATCATCATACTGAATTTCCATTTGATTGGATCAATAAAATTATCTTATCTTACCTTATCTTACAATTACCCATGACGTGTTGTCAAGTTATCACCATTTTTCTTAAGCGTGTCTTTAATTACAACAATCAGTGAATTTAATCTCCTGAAATGATACAAATCCATTTTTAAGCTTGATAAATATTCGTGGTCAAACATGAACTCATTTTTAATGAACTGATTGGTAAATAGAACAAGTTGTCGGAAACCTTTCAGGTAAAAACAGATATCGTCAACTTATTGATTTGTCCCCCCCCCCTCCCTTTGTATCTCAACATTGAAACAGTGCTCGTGCAGGAGAAAATCTCTGTGAAATGCAAAGTGCGTGAGTTTGAATGTTGAAACATTTTCCATTTCGCAGATAAATGGTTCTCATGGAAGAAAGATACTATTTCTTTATTTCAATTCCCTAACACTCTCCAAACAGCGCCCTGCTCTAAACCACCTCAAGTGAGTGAATTAAAGCACATTGGAATATTTATATCGCATGGAATTAAGAAACTGTTGAAAGTTGAAATGGACTGTAAGCCCTCGGGATCAAATAGTAGTTACAAGTTTTAAGACTTTATGTAAGATTGCTTTTATATTAAGTTATATTCTCAGCTCTGCTGACGCAACCAGTAGAGTATCATAAATAAATGTGAATCGAAATTCGCTAATTTTTAGTACTGCCTACAAATTAGTCTTGCATTAGAGACAATTTTCCAAAGGGAAGAACTTCTTCAGATACCAGCAATCAGAGATGGGCATTTTGCCTAAACCCTTGCCCTAGAGGCCCCAATCATTTAATCAAATCCGTTTTTTAAGGGTCCTTTAAACTATGGATTATGTATTCGTGACAGACATGAAATCTCTATTCACAATGTTTCCCGACTTGTTTGGCAAAAGTAAAACCTAACATTCTAGTTATAACATTGTGAAGGCAGACGTAAAACATAACATTTGTGAAGGCTGACGTAAAACATAACATTTGTGAAGGCAGACGTAAAACATAACATTTGTGAAGTCAGACATAAAACATAACATTTGTGAAGTCAGACGTAAAACATAACATTGTAAAGGCAAATGTAAAACATAACATTGTGAAGGCAGACTGTCTAATGATGAGCTCGGGAAAGTCTATTGGATAAAGAAAATGTTACTAAGCGAGTGAGACAATGTGTTCACCTCCCAGTATGTTCACCTCCCCATGTGTTCAACTCCCAATGTGTTCACCTACAATATGTGTTCACCGCCCAGTATGTTGACCTCCCAATGTGTTCACCTTCAAATGTGTTCACCTCCCAAAGTTTTACATGTTTCGGATGTTCCTTTAGAGTTGAAGATAGTTTACTTCCTAGTCCAAACCTCCCGCAGGACGACGGGGGATGGGAGCGGGCAGGATTTGAACCCTCGACCATCGATAAATCCGAACGACAGTCCAGCGCCCAAACCGCACGACCAGGCAACCATCCTAATGTGTTCAACTCCCAGTATGTTGACCTCCCAATGTGTTCACCTCCCAATGTGTTCACCTCTCCATGTGTTCACCTCCCAGTATGTTGACCTCCCAATGTGTTCAACTCCCAATGTGTTCACCTCCAAAATGTGTTCACCTCCCAATGTGTTAACCTCCCAATGTCTTCAACTCCCAATGTGTTCAACCCCCAGTACGTTCACCTCCTCATGTGTTCACCTCACAATGTGTTCACCTTAAATATGTGTTCACCTCCCAGTATGTTGACCTCCCAATGTGTTCACCTCGCAATGTGTTCACTTCCCCATGTGTTCACTTCCTAATGTGTTCACCTCCAATATGTGTTCACCTCCCAGTATGTTGACCTCCCAATGTGTTCACCTCCCAATGTGTTCAACTCCCAATGTGTTCACCTCCAAAATGTGTTCACCTCCCAATGTGTTCACCTCCCAATGTGTTGACCTCCCAATATGTTCACCTACCAATGTGCTCACCTCCCCATGTGTTCACCTCCCAATGTGTTCACCTCCCAGTATGTTGACCTCCCAATGTGTTCACCTCCCCATGTGTTCACCTCCCAATGTGTTCACCTCCAATATGTGTTCACCTCCCAGTATGTTGACCTCACAATGTGTTCACCTCTCAGTGTGTTCACCTCCCAATGTGTTCACCTCCCAGTATGTTGACCTCCCAATGTGTTCACCTCCCCATGTGTTCACCTCCCAATGTGTTCACCTCCAATATGTGTTCACCTCCCAGTATGTTGACCTCCAAATGTGTTCACCTCCCAATATGTTCACGTCTCCATGTGTTCACCTCCCAATGTGTTTACCTACCAATGTGTTCACCTCCCAATGTGTTCACCTCCCAATATGTTCACCTACCAATGTGCTCACCTCCCCATGTGTTCACCTCCCAATGTGTTCACCTCCCAGTATGTTGACCTCCCAATGTGTTCACCTCCCCATGTGTTCACCTCCCAATGTGTTCACCTCCAATATGTGTTCACCTCCCAGTATGTTGACCTCACAATGTGTTCACCTCTCAGTGTGTTCACCTCCCAATGTGTTCAACTCCCAGTATGTTCACCTCCCCATGTGTTCACCTCCCAATGTGTTCACCTCCAATATGTGTTCACCTCCCAGTATGTTGACCTCCAAATGTGTTCACCTCCAAATATGTTCACGTCTCCATGTGTTCACCTCCCAATGTGTTCACCTCCCAATGTGTTCACCTCCCAATGTGTTTACCTACCAATGTGTTCACCTCCCAATGTGTTCACCTCCCAATGTGTTCACCTCCCAATATGCTCACTTCCATTGTTACATCTCATTCTCATGAGGGGGGGGGGAGGTAAACGAAAGAGACCAGGCCGATATCATTGTCAAGTTATCAGCGCAGCATTTATCTTCTGGCCTGTGATTGATATTTGTATTGACTTGAGCGCTTGGGGATAAATATTGTGGCTTCGCCCGCTTGTCCGTGATCTGATGTAATGACACAGTTTCCAGGGCCAGAGTTCTCTTTGGATAGATTCGTCTTTGATGTATTGCACAACTTTTCCTTTTTTTGTTTATGTTGTATTCGATAGGCGTGAGAACACCATCTAATTACTTTTACTTTCTGCCATTTAAATTAAAACAAGAAAAACATTAAAAATACTTTTTTAAAGTACCTTCTTTATGCAACTTATTGAGCACTTGTTTTTCTCTAAAAATTGATGAATGTAAGATTCGAAATCATTTTTTTTTACTCAACCAAATATATGATCTTGAACATTGTTTTATTAAACTCTTGAATCAATAATGCATTACATTTGGAAATTCCCGAACGTGATAGTCCTTTCAAAACCGATGTAGGATCTAGACCTAGATTTAGTCTCTAGCCAAATTTACATGTACTTATTTTTACTTTGAAAACTTTTAACGTTCAAACTAGAGTTTTTCCTGTGTGACCAACGTGCTAGTAATTCTTTTCTCAGCCATATACATCAACTGTTAAATTTCTTTAAAAAAATATCGTCAGAGCTGTTTTTGAGATCAGCTGTCCGCCCACTAAAATTAAGAAATGACTTGAATAGAGGATTTGTAAAAAATGAAACAAATACAGTTATACAAAGTGTTGAAAGACATTACGTACTTGTAATGTAGAACTTCTATTTTAAAGTGGCTGATTATCTGGCAACAACTGCTGTTAGTTATTCAATGTCGTAGGTATATGCTTTTGTTGCACATGACTACACAAACCCAGTTGCAACCTACACATTTTTCCGCATCTGTTGCAGACAAACCTGTTGTCCGCCGGCAGTTTATCTAATTAAGTCATCTGATGTGGCGCGGTGGCTTAGCGGTAAAGGGGGACCCGGGTTCGAATCCTGGATTTTTAATTTCGAGATCTAATTTCAGGAGCCACACAGCTCTAATTGGTACCTGACATTGGTTGGGGAAAAGTAAAAGCGAGTGGTCGTTGTGCTGGCCACATGACATCCTTATTAAATGGGAACAGATGGAACTTCCTGCGTCTGCTGCCTGTCTTCAATAAGGGGTCTCACATGTGTGTCCCACAGCCTTTGTGAGAGCTCTCCATGTGTCTATTTCAGAGGTCTGCTGCCTGCTACTGATCTTTTCTTTAATCTTCGGAATCGAACGCATTATTAATTAGCTTGAGTTAAGGCTCTGTTCCATTGTAATTAGTTTCCATATCTGATCAGGAATTATAACATATTTACACAGTGACTAAATATCTACGATTTGAAGCTACGATTCAAAGAAAAGCTAACATCTAGGATGTCGCCATGGCTTTCTCTCTTTATTTTATGAAAGATCAAATTGATAATATTAAGCAATCATCTCTGATGGAACGTCTTAAAAACTTATAAGATAATAAACGTCAATAAAAGCCAAAGCGTGATCAACAGTTTGATATTAACCCTGAATGTGGAAAAAAAAAACCACCTCAAAAAATAGGAACGGAAAATTTATTTCCTACTGCGCATGTTTACAAAATGTTTTCCTCCTGTCGTGGCTCAATATTAATCAATGAATACATGTTTGCTGAATTCTGGGAGTTTTTTTTTTTTAATTTTCTGAAAAAAATATAGATATTTGTTATAATTAGTAGCAATCTGGGGCTCTGAATGGGTGAATCTGTTCAAATGAGCGTTCATTCACCTTGACCTTCAGTGCTAAGTGTTCATTATCTTTTTTTTTAATAGGATAATTTATGATGCTATTTTTATCAAATCTGCGAGTCAGGTGTTCTACGTTGGTGAATATTTTCTTGACAAAGTCTAAAAATAAAGCGTCAAGATTTATAATTATTATTTTGATTGGTTTGGTTTGGTTTTGGTTTTAGGCACATCGGCACAATTTAGGCCATGTCGTGCCTGCACTCCTTCAAGAACCACTCTCTCTCCACATATTTTGACTAGGAGCGTGTACAGGTACAACACGCTTGTGTGATCTAGGAGCGTATACAGGTACAACACGCTTGTGTGATCTAGGAGCGTGTACATGTACAACACGCTTGTGTGATCTAGGAGCGTGTACATGTACAACACGCTAGTGTGATCTAGGAGCGTGTACATGTACAACACGCTTGTGTGATCTAGGAGCGTATACAGGTACAACACGCTTGTGTGATCTAGGAGCGTGTACATGTCCAACACGCTTGTGTGATCTAAGAGCGTGTACAGGCACACCACGCTTGTGTGATCTAGAAGCGTATACAGGTACAACACGCTTGTGTAATCGACAAAGACCCCACCCCTCCTCATTTTTAGAGAGTACACGTGTACAGGGCCGGCCTTAGTTGATTGGAGGCCGTAGGCAAAGTGACTTTGGTGGGCCCAAATGAATTAGAAAAATAAAAAAAATATATACAGCTAAAACAATAAAATGACACAGTATATTAAAAACCTTGACAGGCTAGTGCACTTCAACAATAATATTGACAATAAATGTCTCTATTTCTTCTCTAAATTTTTTGTAAAGAGTCCTGTGCCTATCGGAGGTCCTAGCCGGATGCCTAGTCTGCCTATGCTAAAGGCCGGCCCTGACGTGCTCAAGATGTACAAAACAGAGAGAGAGATATAAAAAAAAATCACGTTGTATTCAATTCCAGACAAAATATCAAGTTACGTTATCTATAGCATCAAACTCTTTTTTATAAAAAAAAAACCTTACAGTGTAACCATGGATACCAGAGTTGTTTTCATATGTCATTCAGCTCTGTGGAGAGAAAGATAACATAATCCATCCCTTTCATGACACTACATGACAGACTGCTTGACAGACTGTATGACTAATTTTTGTAGAAAATTATCGCTAGGTTTTGCAAAGTTTGTTTCTTTTTCATGAGATGTATTTATTGGAGTGGCGGCATGTAGACTTTGATTCCCCGGATTAGCTGTATACACAAGGTTTAGTCCGCCCCTAATTTGATATCACATTCACAGGGAATCCGCTCGGTAGGTGGTTAGGGCTTGAGGAGTCCCTGGCGCCTTGCTATACGACTGTCAATGCATCTTTTCTCGATGAATAATAAAACCGAAGAGTTTCGGATCTTTTTGAATTTAATAATTTAGCGGTGATGTTTCGGATATAGGATGCTGGGAGGTGAACACATATTGGAGGTGAACACATTAGGAGGTGAACACATGGGGAAGTGAACACATTGCGAGGTGAACACATTGGGAGGTCAACATACTGGGATGAATGGATGAATGGAAAGAAGTGCTGAAGCATGCCAGGCCCTCCAAGAGCTGTAGTGCCACTGGTATGGCTGTTTCGAATATTGCTAACAGGCAGACAAAAGAGTTGGACACCTCAGAGCTAAGAACGCGTAGTAACCTAATAAAATACTACAGGAAGACATGTCTTGATTCTGGGCTTTATTGAACAAGAACGACAAAACAGTTCATGACAACACAGTATACACACACACAAGCTGACGTGGACACCAAGACATTTTGACACACAAGAACACACTATAAGAAATATAAATACCCAACAGGACGTTATCTCTCTATTTCTGAAGGCACGTCTGAAACTGTCAAGTCGAATTGCGACATCGTTTTCCTTTGTCTCACCTTTCCTCAAGGCGGCACTCCGGTGGAAACGATCGTTAGATGAAACAATTAGGCTAAATGGGGGTAGTAACACAAGACTCGTGTGGGAGTGTCTAAGGAGTGCAAGACCTTTCCAATTGCACAGTGCGTAGATGTAAGAGAGTTCCACGGCTACGTCAAAGTCCAGGCGCATTTCCTCGGCGACCCTTTCATCATAGGCGAGTCCTGCACGGTTAGATTGGTAACCTATAGGAAAATGGCGCGGGTTACCGGTGAGCTCGGCCTTCGACCACGTAATCTAGTATGTGGGTTCCTAGTGTCCGACCCCATTGGAAATAGCAGTGCTAAATATGGACATTAGCTGGAAGCACTTCCAGACAGAGCGCTTTGTTCAATCAGGCTTACAAGCCTAAAGTTTCAAGTGTTTTGGCTCAATTCTTTTCACAGTTAAACGGAGCACCAACACATTCAATGCGCGACAAACAATCAGCTGCATTCACTAGTTGTGATTGGTCAATTGGAATGTCAGTGTGTATGTGTGTGCGTGACGAAAACATTGTGGGGAGTTTAGAATTTCATGGAAAGGGGGGGGGGCAGGGTGCACGCCACGCGCGTGTCTTGCTCATCAAATATTTAGACGCACGAATAAACAAGTCACGAGACGGGCAGAAAGAAAGGGGACGGAACTTGACGGAAGTGACGTTTTTGTTTTCTGTTTCACCTCGTTCCACTTTCGCTGGACCGTGATTCCGGCCCCCCCATTCACTTTCCGTTCCGGCGTGAGCTGAAGTGTCAGGGGCGTATCTGGCTCCAAATCATTCTGATAGGGTTGGGACTGATTGTAAAAATAATCTAAATCTGATCCATTCAGTGAAAAGAAAGATGAGTTGACAGATGTACGTCAAAAGTGTTAAGTCTACTTCAAATAAAACTACTTCCCTGTCGATGTCGACAAAGTATAGGCTACCTCTATATTAAGTGCAAGTAGAGACTGGTTCTGGAGCTGGATGAGGCTTAG
>JAZGLO010000752.1:1235000-1265000 GCA_036873155.1 Biomphalaria sudanica | reverse complement strand
TATGATGGACATCCAATTTTTAGGTCTTCCTGTCCTCAAAATCATTATGTTAAGTTGGATAATGTATCGATAGCTGTACACATGCATACATTGAATATAAGCACATCTCAGAGGGCCCCTTTTGTAAGAGATTACTAGAAAACTTTTAACAATTTACTACGCTCCTTAATGACATACATGCGGCCCTTATCTTATAAAACAGACGTGATTTTAAAAAAAGAAGATGATTACTGTGGTCCTACCAGCCCATTTAGGTAGAGCCAGTCCACTCCAGTTGGAAAGCTCAGACAAGTAATCCTATATTTGAGATGAACATCTCAGTTTTTAGATCAGGCAGCTGTCCATACTATATCTCTACTATAGCAGGGTCTCGGGTGTCAATATCTTGTTCGGGCTTTTTAAAAAGAGTTTGCAGTATGGTAGGCATTCTCTGGTGATTCTCCACAGATGCAAATTTCTCTAATCCTTACTTATTCTTATCTTATTCTGTCCGGCTGTGAGGCGAAATATTATATGCTGGTCGTGTTGGGACAGTTTGTACGAGTTATCAGTTCCAGACATTTACAGTGTATGTAAAGTATCAACACCTAAAATATCATCTTCCGTGTCTCTTCGAGCTTGGTAACGAGGAAGCATCAATTAACGTCGCCTTCTGCACAAGCGGTACACAGTCCTGTGTGTCTCCTAGTGCTGGGTAAGGTTTGACAGTCCTGTGTGTCTCCTAGTGCTGGGTAAGGTTTGACAGTCATGTGTGTCTCCTAGTACTGGGTAAGGTTTGACAGTCCTGTGTGTCTCCTAGTACTGGGTAAGGTTTGACAGTCCTGTGTGTCTCCTAGTACTGGGTGTTCCTTTACCTGGCCGGACCCCTCCAACGTTGTAGGTAGACGTATAGGAACCATTTTAGTCGTAACTTCTTTCGTGTCCTAAATCGCCCCCTTCACCCCCCCCCCCCCCCACAGTTGGTGTCTAGACGCACGTAAACAATGGACTAGATTATCACTGATGACATTGCTGGAAATTGCGAGGGAGTGTTAGTGATTGCAAGGGAAACGACACGATTAAGGGTGGTATTCTAACTATGTTATTATTGACCCAAAAGGAAAAACTACTAATTCTTTTGTATCTAAAATAAGTATTGATAATTTTCACTATAAATGTGAATTACAGTAATCTGCTGAGGGGCGGTGGCTGGGTGGTATAGCGCTTGGCTTCCGTACCGTGGGTCTTGGGTTCGAATCCTGGCGAAGACTGGAATTTTTAATTTCGTGATTTTTTGGTGCCTCTGAGCCCACCCAGCTGTAATGGGTACCTGACAGTAGTTGGGGAAAAGTAAAGGCGGTTGGTCGTTGCCTTATGACACCCACGTTAACCGTAGGCTTCAGAAAAAGATGATCTTTACATCATCTGCCCTATAGACCACAAGGTCTGAAAGGGGAACTTTTTTTTTTTTACAATAATCTGCTAGCTGAATATATTTTTATTTTTGATTTTTGGACTGATTTACTTTCTGTAAATCAATTAAATACGATAACATTTGATAAAAAAATGAAGGAAATCGACATGGGGAAATGTGGGTGCGATTTGAAAGTAAATGTAAAAGTTCCACTTTCAGACCTTGTGATATATAGGGCAGATGATGTTAAGGTCATCTGTTTCTTTGGCCAACGGTTAAGAAACAGGGCGTCATGTGGCCAGCACAACGAACAACCACCTTAAGTTTCCCCCAACTAAAGTCAGGTACCCTTTTGAGTTGGGTAGACTCAAAGGCGCCCTAAAATTCCAAGGACCCCAGGTTCAGAAGTTAAGACACTAAGATATTTTTAAAAAAACGCGATAACATGAGAAGAGGACGATTGTGAAAGTTTTTAAAATAAAAAATAAAAAAAAACAATGTCAAGGACGCAGAATTAAACATTCACTGCTGCCAACTAAATATTTCAAGAGTATCTTCATTTCAGTTCCACCAGTTAGTTGCCTTTCTAAAGGACGTTGTGAGTAGCTACAATGCTACACTCTCACAGAACGATTCTCTGATCAACATCATCTGCGCCTTGACTTTCGGCGTGGGGGCGCTGTGACATGTCGCGTAACCCAATCCCTCCACTTTTCCCGGTCAGCAGCTGTTCGTTGCAGGAAATCAAGAAAGTTCGGTCCATTCTTTTATGTTATCAAACCAGTTGTTCTTTTGTAGACGACCCTATCTTCGTGTTCCACATCTACTCAGTCTACTACTGTATCTTGAAGGAACATGTTTGACAGTGAGTCATGTCTTACAATATGGCCGAACCAGCTCAGCTTTTGATTTGTCATAGAACTGAAGTGCTTTGCCTTTTTTTTCCCAGAGCGTTGACTTGTTAAGTACACACTCCTTTGTCTTCTTTTCTTGGTTATCTGATACTCTGCATAACGGAAGAGTTTAGAATCGATTCTGCTGTGCCAAAAAGTGCACCCTTTAATATTCAGAGCTTATAAATAATTCTTTTTTTCTGTACACCAGATACACCAAAAAAAAGTATCTATCTATAGTTATCTCCCTTAGATGTCACCCTCCAAAAGCAAAGTTTAAACTTAAACCAATAAAAGAACATGTCGGATACCATATATCTAGCCTTATTGAAGGGAAATAATATATGGACAGTTATATTATCAATGCCAAATGACCCAGAAAAAAACTAATTAATGAGTTTTTACCTGGACTTTTATTGTAGTCAATAATTAATCATTAAAATTCCTTTATGTTATGGTAAAAACAAGAAATCCCTATTGGTCGAATACAAATAGACTCAGCATTGATTCTGAAATATAAAGAAATGAGAAAGCCTCGACTCTAATGAGCTTTCTACAATCGCTTGTCAACAAATGGACTTGAATCACGTGCGAGCGTAAAGGAAACTGAAGTCGAGAAGAATACAAAAGGTCTGTTTCAAGTGACAGCTTGATAACGTTTGAGCCATTCTAGAACCAAACAGTCGTAATAGTTAAAAGTACATTTGAACACGACATAACATTGTACACTATACCCACACACACACACCCAGACACACATACACACGGTATGTTATTTAAAGATGTTCAGATATAGCATTTCTGTGATGACATTGATGTAAGCCAAAATAATTCCTCGTTATTTAAAAAAATAATATTTACGTGTCTTTTGTGCTACAAACATCATCAAACTCTGTGCGGTTTTAGAGGGCTCAAATCCTGTTTTTGAGAAGCTCTGGACAAAACTGTGCTGTTGTTTGCAATGCACTATAGATCACGAGCACGTCAAACAAATCCCAGAGCTGTTGAATTTGGCAAATCAGCGATAGCCAAGAAGAATTCGAGACACGGTTTTTCTCTTCCTCCCCCGCAGTGGCGGCGCCTGAACCCTGGAAACTAAGAAACTCGGGAACAACGTCCCCCGTCCTGCACTGGACTGGGTGGTCTCCACTACGGGAAGTTCCGGTCAGGGCGCTTCGTGTGCTCCCAGACTCCTCGGGCATTTTGGGATTAGTCCAACGCTCAAACCATTTTTCTACTTCTATTTTAGTCATGTTATGTTGCCTGTGCCATAAAGTTGTCAACTCTAACCCAGAGGCTGGAGGCGTTTTGGGATGCACAAATCCTATTTTAATGTCAGAATTCAGTTGCGAGATATTGAGCACTGGTCATGTTTGGTCAGTGCAAACAGTTCTCGTGAACACATCCTTCTGTTATACAGAACGGTGTGTACATAATGCGTATGGAAGTCTGGGTTTAACACAAATAACCTTTTAAAAGTATGCTTTAAAAATGTATACACATTTGCGTACAATATGCATATAAACAGATATTTAAACAAATATTAAACAAATATTTAAAGTTTTTCAGAATGACATTTATTAGTCAAATATAATAACGTATTAGATTCATTTGTCACATTAGGATTCTGTCCCTTTTGATAGGGATGCATCCACATTATATATTATATATCTGGTTTAAAAAATGCATTATTTGCTTATGAGGGAGGGAGAGAGAGAGAGAGAGAGAGAAAGAGATAAAGAGGATGAGAGAGAGAAATAGCGAGATACAGAGAGAGAGACAGAAATATAAAGATAGAGAGAGAAAGAGAAAGACAAAGAAAGAGAGAGAGAGAGACATACAGACAGAAAGGAGAAAAGAACACACACACACTAGCGCTGTTGATGTCTCTCTCCAACGATCAAATTGGTTTTGTTTTAAAATGTCATTTTGTGTCTCAGCTTTGATCCAAAACCAATTTTTTTCCGGTTGATTGGATTCGAATGAGTTCAACACGCACGCAGTCATTCCAGGACGTGCACGTAAACGTCTTAAACATTTGTTCACAGTCTGAAACAAAAACCCAGCGACCTTACACTGCAAAACGTCGATAGTCGTATTTTTAAGAAAGTTATGAAATGCAATGAATAACATAGTTAAACACCAGTTATAACTATTGTTCATTTCTTGGTTTTGTTCCTTTTCGTGTTAATTATCGAGCAAACGTTTTGTTTTACAGTCAAACATTTGCTCGAGACAATATTGGACATTGCATTGAGCAAAGAAATTGATTTCATTAGGGTACAGTTTTAAAAAATGTTTGACTTGTTTTTGGTCAATACAATGACCCTAACTTTACTTGAAATGAACTCCGAGTGGGAACAGATCAGGATGTTTGTCCTCCCGTAGTACTCTGGCGAGAAACTGGTCCGTATGGCGTAAAGACTCGAAACCTTTAGTCCGTGATACTGTCCCACTAAACTGACCTACATCTATGCTAAATGGTAAACTCTAATGACTTGAAGTTGGTTTTGAACTATATACATAAATAATTCTAATAATAAAAACAATGTCTTCGATTCCAAAGATTAAGAACAAGTGCAGTGTTTAACATGGCTACGCAATCCCAGTTGCGACCTGCTTATTTTTCCTCATCCCCTGGGGATTTTCTTCACGTCTTCTGCGTCTGTCTTCCACAAGGGCGTTACTTTTTGGGCCTCAAATGTGTGCCCCACGGCTTTCGTGAGAGTTCTCCTACTGTCTCTTTCAGAAGCCATTTGCTGCCATCTACTTGCCTCTATGCCAGTGAGGGCAAAATGGTGCCCGAGTTGATCTTTATAGCGCTTACGAGGGGCCCCTCTATTACGCCGTCCACCTTAAAGCTCGCCAAAAAAGACCGCTTTTTGGCATGCGGCCGTCCCCCAAGCAGAATAAGTGTCTGACCAAGCGAGGCTTTCGAATGGTAAGTAGTTCTTCTATAATCGGAAATTGCACTTTGAACTTTTTGACTTTTAACCTTATGTCCCAAATGGCAAAAAAAATAAAATAATAAAAAAATTCGCAATCAAACTACAACTTAAAACATTTCTATCTCTATTCATAAGAAGTGACAGAAAGTGAATAAATACAAGCTTCCATCTACAGGGAAACAAAAACATGTTGGTGGAGTGAGCACCCTTAGGCAATATTCATTGACCTCCTTCAGTTGTAGGACGACTATGGTTCATCTCAGAGCACACTTCCTCATGTGGCTGTGGAGCCCTATTTTGGAGAGACACTCCCGTCCACAGATAGCGCAGGTCAAGGTGGCTTTTGCTTCGGTGGTAGAGGAGCTGGCCGTTTTTCGGATTGTGCGTTTTTCTTCCTGGACTGACCCATGTACTTTCACTGTCCATAGCTTTCTTGGTCACTGTCTCTCTCCACCTGTTGCGGTCTAGAGCTATGTCTTCCCAATTGTCAGTATTGATGTTCACTGATTTGAGGTCACGTTTTATTACATCTATGTAACGGAGGTGGGGGCGACCAGTTTTTCTTGTGCCAGTCGCGAGTTGACCATAGAGGATGACTTTCGGGATGCGCTTGTCCTCCATCCGGCGAACATGTCCAAGCCAGCACAAACGGCGTTGTTTGAAGGCTGTAAAGATGCTGGGAATACCTGATCGCGCAAGGATCTCAGTATTGCACACTTTTTCTTTCCATGTGACATTCAAGATCCTACGGAGACATCTCAAATGGAATGAGTTCAGTTTTCTCTCTTGCTTTGCGTAGGTGGTCCATGATTCACTGCCATACAGCAGTGTACTCATAACGCATGCCTTGTAGACTTCCATTTTGGTCACCGTGGTTAGCTTATGGTTTTCCCGAACTCTTGGCCTGAGTCTAGCGAATGTCGAGGCAGCCTTCCATATGCGTTTTTTCATCTTCTCTTCTAGGGACAGGTCATCTGTAATTGTGGATCCCAGATAGCAGAATTCGTTTACGGCGTCCAGCTTGTTATCGTCTATGAGGATGGAGGGTGGTGCTGTAGCAGGTGGTCCCATAACATTTGTTTTCTTCGTGCTAATAGACAAGCCATATTCTTTACAGGCCTGAGAGAAGCGGGACATTAGTGACTGAAGTTCCTCTTGTGTGTGTGTGTGCCACTACCGCTGCGTCATCCGCGAATAGCATATCTCTTACGAGGGTGGCTCTGATTTTAGTTTTGGCCCTCAGTCTGGCAATATTTAGGAGTTTGCCATCAAATCTGGAATGGAGATAGATGCCTTCTGTGGATTTGTCAAACGCGTTGTGGATTAGAAGTGAAAATGGTATTCCAAAGAGGGTTGGGGCCAGGACACATCCTTGTTTAACTCCGCTGTTTATACTGAAACTTTCAGAGCTGGCACCGTTGAATTGCACTGTACCCATCATATTTTGGTGGAAAGATACGATTACATTTAGTAGCTTGGGTGGACAGCCTATTAACTGTAAAACTTTAAAAAGGCCATCTCTGCTAACTAGATCGAAGGCCTTTGTCTGGTCAATAAACGCAATGTACAAAGGCATCCTTTGTTCTCTGCACTTTTCCTGGAGTTGGCGGATGGAGAAAATCATGTCAATCGTGGATCTCCCTGAGCGAAAGCCGCATTGTGATTCTGGATAGACCCGATCAGCGAGTTTTTGTAGCCTGTAGCGATGGTATCCCCCAGATCTTCTAAAACAATGCAAAACTACTCTAATCCAACCTCTACACGAACTGCTTTGCAAATGTTGGCAAGAAGGTGCTGTGCCACAAGAACTGCGGGATGCTAAAATCATTACACTGTATAAGAACAAAGGTGACAGAAGCGACTGCAACAATTACATGGGAATCTCCCTCTTAAGTATTGTAGGCAAAGTCTAGGCAATATACATAACAATGAAATCTATAGATCTAGATTGAAAAGTACGGCGATTAAATGTAAACAGAATGAAAATAATAAAATGCATGATGGGGGAAAAAAAACGTCCAGATTGGCAGAAAAACCTGATGAATTTACATAATGGAAGACAACTCTGTTGTTCAAGTTTACGTGTGGGGTAAGAGTAACGAGCCCTGTCACAGCCGAAATGGTAAACAATTTTATTTGGATCTAGCTCAATGGGATCATGGGATCTGCCAAACTCGCTTAAGTCTATCAGCTCCATTGACCAATGGCCAGGTCACCTGTCCAACGAGTCAAACTTCTAGACATTTAGTATTCGCAAAGTTTTCTTAAAGAGTATATCACGCCCTCCCCCCCCCTCCCCAACCCAAAAAAAAGAAAAAGGGGGGGGGAGGATGGGTTCGTTGTAGTAAGAAAATCATTTTGATTTTTTTTTTGGCAAATAAGATATTAGCGAGTAGAATGTGAAGTATGTAGTGTTAACAATTATTTTATGGGATTAAACCCAACAATTTTCACCATATTTGTGAATACTGAGGTATTTGTTTCCCTTGTTGCTATTAAACAAATAATGAATTACCAGTAATTACTTATCTCATTAGTTACATTTTTTTTATTGATTCATGTCTTGTCTATGTCAATGAATAAGTGTGCGAAGTTTCAGCTTGATCCCAGAATGACTGTGGGAGAAATAACGTGTACACACTTTTTACCTGACAGACAGACAGACAGACAGCGTGAGTTGATATAAACTTAGTAAAAATACTTTCTAAAGACCAAACCTTAAATTGACTTGTACTACATCCATTATTTTGAGCCAATCAAATAATTAGTTTTTAATAGATCTAAACTAAGTAAAGTTTCCCTTTCAGACCTTGCGATCTATGAGGCAGATGATGTTAAGACTTAAGGTCATCTATTTCTCTGGCCAACAGTTAATGAGCAAGGTGCCATGTAGCCAGCACAACGATTAACCGCCTATCTTTCCATAAATAAAGTTAGGTACCCTTTAAAGTTGGGTGGACTCAGGGGCGCCCTACTAATTCCGAAATTCGAAATACCAAGTCACTGAGAATCGCACCCAAGACCCCAGGTTTGGAAGCCAAGCGCTTAACCACTCAGCCAAAGCGCCCCACAGACTAGCAAAAATAAATTTGTGCGATTTGAAAATATATTAATACAGTTCCTTTTATCAGCTTGCAAAGTCTTCATGAAAAACCTGGTTACGAATCACGAAAACGGCTCTTATAATTTTCCTAGAAATTTAAAATAATTGCTAATTGGTCACACAGGGTTTGACAGTTTTTGTTTTTTTTCAAAAAAAATTATATTAAAATTAAATTTGTCTGGAGATCTATATCTTGAACACGTCACTGGAAATTCCCGTTTATCTGCATTAAATAGTTAAATAGTTGCGGAGTGGGACGGGAGGGGGGAGAACCGCTTAATCGCTGTCATATCTCTCATTATTGCAAAGCTTATCTCCAGTTAGTTGAATACATTTTTCAAATACAACAAAATCAAATAATTACGACTAATTGATTCAATAATTGGTATTTTTATTTGTATTTTCTCATATGTCATTGACAATGAATAATTTTGCAAAGTTTCAACTTGATGTGAGAAAGGGAAGTGGCTGAACTAACATGTTCAAGATTTTGACCATAAAGACAGACTGATATTCAGAGTTAGTTGATAAATGCTTCGTTAAAAAAACAATTACCACCCGTCCTTGCAGTCAAACATATCCTGGAAGAGGCGTAGTGAGGGTTGGGCAACGGGGGGGGGACGATGCTTAGGGCGCCACCCTCAGGGGGCGCCAAACGCAAACTCGCATAGACAAACCCTAACACGTGCGATAACTATAACTAACAATAGCTGACGATTGACTATCTGTCTGTATCTTGGTCTTTCTGTTAGCCCACTTTTAGTTTCTTAGTTACCTGTCAAGTCTCGTGTTCTTCCTGTTCCGCATTAGACACTGATATCGGAAATCTCCTGACGGCGAGTTATTGATTTTAAATTTCCGGCTCCTGATAAAAGACACATTCTTACATGCAGGTCGTATGGCTTCTTGGTCAGCACCGGCATCAGATGTTGGTGGCAGAATTATAACAATCCTATCCGACACGGAGCTCAAGTTTATTGTAAGGCTATACACTGCATGGGCGTAGCCGGGGGGGGGGGGGGAGGTTCTTGGGGTTCAACCCCCCCCCCCCAAATGAAAAGGGTCGGTATTTAGTAACTGATATTTTGCTTTGATTTTGTTTATTTTAGGTGAGATTTTAATACTAAACTATCACTTGCCCCAGCACAGCAAAGGAGGTTTTGAGTTTAAAACCCCCTACCAGGGTTTTTTTTAGTTTAAAACCCCTGTCAAGGGGGTTTTGAGTTTAAAACCCCATACCAGGGGTGTTCGAGTTTAAAACCCCTACCAGGAGGGTTTGAGTTTAAAACCCCCCTACCAGGGGTTTTGCATTTAAATTCCCCTCTTCTATAAAACAAAACAAAACAAAAATACAAACGACAATACCCCACCAAATTTCACGAGCACAGTTAATGAAGATTTTGATTTTTAAACTCCCTCCAAAATTTATGATAAACCCCCTCTTTAATATGAAAAAAGAAAATTACTCACTCAAAATTCTATGAGCGTAGCCAAAGGGGTTTTGAGTTAACCCCCACCCCCTCTTCAGTAGGGTTTGAAGCTAAAAAATACCACTTCAATACCAGGTATAAAAAAAACGCAAATTACGCACTCAAAATGTTATGAACGTAGCTAATGGGTTTTTACTCAGTTTTGAATTTAACCCCCCCCCCCTTCAGCGGGGTTTGAAGGTAAAAAAATACCTCTTTAATATTGAAAACAAAGCAAATTATACACTCAACATGTTATGAGTATATTCAAAGGTGTTTTGAGTTTAAATTGCCCTCCAGTGGAGTTAAAGTGGAGTGAAGCTAAAAATTACATCTTCAAAATAAAAAAAGAAAATACACACTCAGAAATCTATGAGCGTTGCCAAAAGGAGTTTTGATTTAAACCCCTCCTTCAGAGTGGTTTGATGCTAAAAAAATCCCTCTTAAATATATAAAAAAAAAGCAAGTTACACACTAAAATTATTTGATCGTAGCCAAGACAATTGGGGGTTTTGAGTTTAAATCTCTTTCCTACAGATGGCTTTTTTTTAAAATTTAAAACCCCTCCAGATGGTATTGAGTTTAAAATCCCCCTACAGAACGTTTTGAGGTAGAAAACCTCTATCCTCAATATTATTCTAAAGCAAACTATAGTTACTAAATTCTATGTCCGTAGCTAAATGTGGTTTTGAATTAAAACAACAACATAACTCCAGAGATTTGTTAGTTTAAAACCCCCAACAGATGATTTTGACGATAAAACTTCCCCTTCGATATAAAATCTAAAGCAAACTATAATCACTTAATTCCAAGAGCGTATTTAAGAGAGGTTAAATATTTCTACAAGTGGCGGGGCTCAATTAATAAAGTGCAGTGAATAGTCATCTGTCGAAATTTAAAAACACTAAATGTGGCTCAACAAAGATGGCTAAGACAGATTTTAGAAGTCCGTTATAGAGATCGGGTCTAAATCAAGAAAATCCTATGACGAACTGGGAGTCGACCCGTTAGTAAGATTGTGACAGAGCGTCGCATGAGGTTTGCGGGACATGTTCTCCGACAAAATGAATTACACATAAGAAGAGTTGCGATGACATCCTAGTACAACTTGGCGCCACACATTCATGGAGGTCCTCGGAGCAGGTGGAAAGAGGCTTCAGATATTACCAGTGACAGATTTTTGTGGAAACAGCTTGACGGCAAATGCGCCGAACGGCGCGGGAGAGTCATAGTCAGTAAGAATAGCACATTAGGTTTTTGAAATAAAACTTTTTAATAGCATTAAAATGCACTGTAGATACCTCAGAATATATTTTTTTGGCTTTCAATATCAAAAATAGTGCATGGCGGTGGGGCTCCGCCCCGCGCTGGGGATTCTCCTAGCGCTTCCCCAGACCCCATTGCTAGCAATGGCGGGAAGTCTACAAATTTTCCACTAACTCTAGGAAGAATCTATTGTGGGGCACAATAAGCGTCTTCAGAAAGAAAGAAGGGTCAGAATGTAATAAAGATTATATACACACACACACATAAATACTTATAAATATATTTTTTTCGCGGGAGGGGGGGCGGAGGGAGGGGAGAGAAAAAAATCCCCCCCAAACCCCACCCCCCGAAAAAAATCCTGGCTACGCCCATGATACACTGCAATGTTTACTGTCAAGTCTGTACTTGCAATGCAATGCATCCTGTGGCATGTAAGAGTTTCTGAATGAGCAACTGAAACATCAAAAGTAAACGTAACTCGTAATAACTGAAAGAAGATCTGCATATAGATTAAATACTATAATACATTCGTAGGGATCCTAGCCGAAAAAACAAAACAAACAAGAATAGTCTGTGGTAACACCCCCCCCTCCCCTCCCCCATGTAAAACCGAAAGAGCGAGAAATAAATAAATACGCAAATGGGGTTGGATTGGGCATACTTTGCGAAAAACAACAAAGCATCAAAGAGCAGACGAGCCCAAAGAAGAAGAGAAAGGCTGGAACCCACAGGGGAAGAGAAAGGCTGGAACCCACAAGGAAAGAGAAAGGCTGGAACCCACAGGGGAAGAGAAAGGCTGGAACCCACAGGGGAAGAGAAAGGCTGGAACCCACAGGGAAAGAGAAAGGCTGGAACCCACAGGGAAAGAGAAAGGCTGGAACCCACAAGGAAAGAGAAAGGCTGGAACCCACAGGGAATGAGAAAGGCTGGAACCCACAAGGAAAGAGAAAGGCTGGAACCCACAGGGAAAGAGAAAGGCTGGAACCCACAGGGGAAGAGAAAGGCTGGAACCCACAGGGGAAGAGAAAGGCTGGAACCCACAGGGAAAGAGAAAGACTGGAACCCACAGGGAAAGAGAAAGGCTGGAACCCACAGGGGAAGAGAAAGGCTGGAACCCACAGGGAAAGAGAAAGGCTGGAACCCACAGGGAAAGAGAAAGGCTGGAACCCACAGGGAAAGAGAAAGGCTGGAACCCACAGGGAAAGAGAAAGGCTGGAACCCACAGGGGAAGAGAAAGGCTGGAACCCACAGGGAAAGAGAAAGGCTGGAACCCACAAGGAAAGAGAAAGGCTGGAACCCACAAGGAAAGAGAAAGGCTGGAACCCACAAGGAAAGAGAAAGGCTGGAACCCACAGGGGAAGAGAAAGGCTGGAACCCACAGGGAAAGAGAAAGGCTGGAACCCACAGGGAAAGAGAAAGGCTGGAACCCACAAGGAAAGAGAAAGACTGGAACCCACAGGGAAAGAGAAAGGCTGGAACCCACAGGGGAAGAGAAAGGCTGGAACCCACAAGGAAAGAGAAAGGCTGGAACCCACAGGGGAAGAGAAAGGCTGGAACCCACAGGGAAAGAGAAAGGCTGGAACCCACAGGGGAAGAGAAAGGCTGGAACCCACAGGGAAAGAGAAAGGCTGGAACCCACAAGGAAAGAGAAAGGCTGGAACCCACAAGGAAAGAGAAAGGCTGGAACCCACAGGGAAAGAGAAAGGCTGGAACCCACAGGGGAAGAGAAAGGCTGGAACCCACAGGGAAAGAGAAAGGCTGGAACCCACAAGGAAAGAGAAAGACTGGAATCCACAGGGAAAGAGAAAGGCTGGAACCCACAGGGGAAGAGAAAGGCTGGAACCCACAAGGAAAGAGAAAGGCTGGAACCCACAGGGGAAGAGAAAGGCTGGAACCCACAGGGAAAGAGAAAGGCTGGAACCCACAAGGAAAGAGAAAGGCTGGAGCCCACAAGGAAAGAGAAAGGCTGGAACCCACAAGGAAAGAGAAAGACTGGAACCCACAGGGAAAGAGAAAGGCTGGAAAACACAGGGGAAGAGAAAGGCTGGAACCCACAGGGAAAGAGAAAGGCTGGAAACCACAGGGAAAGAGAAAGGCTGGAGCCCACAAGGAAAGAGAAAGACTGGAACCCACAGGGAAAGAGAAAGGCTGGAGCCCACAAGGAAAGAGAAAGACTGGAACCCACAGGGAAAGAGAAAGGCTGGAACCCACAGGGAAAGAGAAAGTCTGGAACCCACAAGGAAAGAGAAAGGCTGGAACCCACAGGGAAAGAGAATGACTGGAACCCACAGGGAAAGAGAAAGGCTGGAACCCACAGGGAAAGAGAAAGGCTGGAACCCACAAGGAAAGAGAAAGGCTGGAACCCACAGGGAAAGAGAAAGGCTGGAACCCACAAGGAAAGAGAAAGGCTGGAACCCACAGAGAAAGAGAAAGACTGGAACCCACAGGGAAAGAGAAAGGCTGGAACCCACAGGGAAAGAGAAAGACTGGAACCCACAGGGAAAGAGAAAGGCTGGAACCCACAGGGAAAGAGAAAGGCTGGAACCCACAGGGAAAGAGAAAGGCTGGAACCCACAAGGAAAGAGAAAGGCTGGAACCCACAGGGAAAGAGAAAGACTGGAACCCACAGGGAAAGAGAAAGGCTGGAACCCACAGGGAAAGAGAAAGACTGGAACCCACAGGGAAAGAGAAAGGCTGGAACCCAAAGGGAAAGAGAAAGACTGGAACCCACAGGGAAAGAGAAAGGCTGGAACCCACAGGGAAAGAGAAAGGCTGGAACCCACAGGGAAAGAGAAAGGCTGGAACCCACAGGGAAAGAGAAAGACTGGAACCCACAGGGAAAGAGAAAGGCTGGAACCCACAGGGAAAGAGAAAGGCTGGAACCCACAAGGAAAGAGAAAGGCTGGAACCCACAGGGAAAGAGAAAGACTGGAACCCACAGGGAAAGAGAAAGGCTGGAACCCACAGGGAAAGAGAAAGACTGGAGCCCACAGGGAAAGAGAAAGACTGGAACCCACAGGGAAAGAGAAAGGCTGGAAACCACAGGGAAAGAGAAAGGCTGGAGCCCACAGGGAAAGAGAAAGGCTGGAGCCCACAAGGAAAGAGAAAGGCCGGAAGACGAAAGCAAATATGAGGAAGATCACTATACCAGGGGAGTAGCCAGATGTCGAAGGATTGTTGCGGCCTGTCAGGGTTGTGTTAAAGCCTTAGCTCGTTTGCCCGGGCCCCTGACATTCAACAGGCACTTTCGTACTTACAATAAATAGCTGACTAGCTATTAACAATGTAATAGTTTAATGATATGATTGTAAGTTATAATTACAAACTGATTCAGTAATATCAATGAGTTTAAAACAGTATAATATTGTGGTTATATTAATTAAACAATCATTCCGCCCCTTGCTATCCCACAACGCAACACATTAGTACGCACAACACTGGCCCACTGCCGACTCTAGTCTCCAGTGTAAACTTGATAATCCCACACTCCCTGTAGAGACATAAGAAAAGACAAATTGAGAATGTCTAGTCTAATACACTATGGCGTCGAAGCAACTGAAATGCAGCACTGCCTTAGATCCTCACACCCTAAGCAGGGGGAGACAGACGAAAGACACGTTACACCAGCATAATGACAAAACCCCTCCACAAGCTTAAAAGCAAGGCAACAAAGAAAGTGCTTTCAAAAATTGTGCACCTAACAAACATTGGTGCTACAATACCATAACCTACGCACCGACACGGCCCTATGCTCCAGCGTGGGTCATAAGTCAAAGTAGCGATCAAATTAATTCTGTGGCTTCTGTCTTATGATGTTACTCTTGTGAAGGCTAGGCAGTCGGTTTGGTCTACATTCCTATCGTAGTCTTATTCTAATGAGTCTATTAGAACACTCATGTTAACAATGTATCCCCAAGCTGTAGAAATATAACAATGTGACTGGACGCTATGGTAAAGATGACTTTTTAAGATCTTTCAATACTATTTCAATTATCATTAATGCTGTATGCTTTTGTAGTAAAACATACACCTTCTTACGTATTGTAATAACTTAAGTGAGGCAACTTAAGGAGGCACATATATGTTTATTTACACGACATCACAGGTACACAAAACAACATCTATCTTAGGCACAGTCTTTTCACTACAGCTCTCAACTTGGGCGGAAATCGTTCTCCTCTCTTCCTAATGTTGACATCCTTCTCAGTCGAGTTTATCACAGTGCGCACCTTCTAGCTTAGATGGCGGTGCGCATGGCAGAGTTATAACAGTATGTATAACACTTTAGCTAAGCCTTAAAAATCCGAAAATGGAAAAGAAAGTGTACAGACTATTGTTGTGAACTTAAGGGAGGCATATCAAACGAAAGGGAGGCAAATCAAACGAAAGGGAGGCAAATCAAACGAAAGGGAGGCAAATCAAACAAAAGGGAGACAAAACGAGTTTGATGTTCATTTACAATGTAAATGATTAAAGCATCCATCCATCCATCCCAGTGGCGCCCTAACCCCAAGCTGTTGCAGATCTACTTCCACATAATCAATCCATCGCATTCGGGGTCTGCCTTTGGGTCGCCTGCCTTTTCGTTTTTGCCTGTATACGATAGATTATTAAAACAACCAACAAAAAAAGCGACTTTTTAATCCTTGTATTCACATAAATGCCAGATCTATCTCTGGGTTGACCAGTCCCTCTTGTCAATGCAAGTTTCAGACATCACCACCCAGACATCACCAACAACACAACTCCCAGTGTTGCTCCAGGCCAGTCCAGGCTCAAGGCGACAGATTCCCAACTTATCAGGCAATACGAGGGGCGTTTCGTTCCCTTAAGTTCAGATTGAATGAGCCCGTTATTTTCCTTCATCTTACTGGCTGGAACTGGAAGGAAGCTCGTCTCTCTCCCTAAACAGTTCCAGTCGAGTGTTCAATAGTGCTGCAATCTCGTGCGAGATGGCAGTGCGCAGGACAGAGTTACAGCAATATTGTTCTTTAAAGCTAATAAGCTGATGAAGAATTTTTTCTCACGCAGGTCATTAAAATGGCTGACAGTGCCAGCAGTAATGAGAGTCTAGAGTTGCAAATCTTGCTCTCCATCTGTTTCCTGCTTGATGTTTATTTCTACAGTAACACATACAACTTATAAAAGAAAACATTTTGGAAATCTTTGAGAGAGGGAGAGGGGGGGTGCTAGGCGGGAAAGGGAATTAACCGTTATTCAAATAGAAATATCTATATCTCAAAGGCAGCTAAATAGTTCCCCCTTAAAAACCATTACCTGTATTAAATAGTGATCTGATATTTCAGCACAATTTGTGAAAATGCATTTTATTCTGCATAAGGTATTTCAGTTTAGTGTAGGATTCAAAAGTTTGCCTTGCCTTGTTTGTCAGATGATTATCTGTCTCTCTGGCCGACGATTAGCGAGGGTGCCGTGTGGCCAGCATAACGACCACTGCCTTAGGTACTTAGGTACCCTTTTAAGTTGGGTGCAGTCAGGAGTGTCTTAAAAATCTCGAAACTCAAAATCTCAGTCTTCACCGAGATTCGAACCCCAGAAAACAAGCACTCTACTACTCAGCCATCAGGCTTCCCGATGTTGTTTTTTTAAGCAAAAAAAGTATTGCAATCCTTTCGTGTACCAAATTATTCACACACCTCACATGTCTGTCTGAACATTTGGAACATATTCCCAACCAGGGCCGGCCTTAGTTAATTTGCGGTCCTGTGCGACGTGAATTTGGTGGTCCCCAGATGAAATAGAAAAATATAAAATAAACAACGGAAAAAAATAATATTTAAAGCCTAGTGTGCTCCAACAAAAACATTGGACACAAGTCTCTCTATTTCTTCTTTCAAAAAATGTTTAGTGTCTAGTGCGAAACCCCCACCAATCGGAGGCCCTAGGTAGCTTTCTAGTTTGCCTATGCTTAAGGCACTGTCTCAACATACTCTCACCCCACCACAAGTCGTTCTTGCTAGATCATAAAATTGTCACGAGCAATGTGCTTGTGGCTCGTGACTTAATCCGACCCACTGACCCAGATCATGTGTTGATAATGGCAATGACGTAAAAGAAAAAAAAGTTAATTATGGCAGAGGAGAGGAATCAAGGGAAGATAACTCCCAACCCTTTTTGAAACATGAAAGAACAATAATGCGTAATCAACTCCTTAGAGTTACAGTCCTTTGCAATCGAGTTTTGCCTGGTTCCCATTGTCGTATGGGTAAATGAAAAGATAACTCCACAGGGTCCACAAACTTCTTGTTCCCCGGGCAAATAAATTGGGTTTTCGCAGTGCAGGATTTTCGTATGGGCCGGTCTTACAGATTGCGGTATAGAGACGCACAATAGGTGACGGACTTTGAACGCCACTTTTAGTGACGTCACGACTTAGTTGGATTAGAGATTATTTATGTCAATTTAGTCAGTGGGTGTTAGGACTTAAGAGGGAGAGCGTGGTATTATAGACACAGACTCGACTGTGGCCTTCTCATTATCACATAATATCTGTATTTTGAATAATGATTTGGAATTAGTCAATTCCTACTTGTTACATGTGTAGGCTTTATTACTTGTTAGTTAAGTGCATCGAATACACCCGTACAAGGAACCCAGACATCTCTAGAGTAATCTGTCCAAGTCAGACAGCCATTAACGACAACAAGGGCAAGGCCGATCACACATGACACAACAAACGTTTCGGAACCTCGATCTGGTGATTTTAGATATTATGCAGCATGGAGGTAGCAACTGCAACCCACACCTGGGAAATCTCCATATAGTGTTATAATCAGCATGATAAAAAACAAAGAAAAAGAAAAAAAAAACAAAAACAAGTTGAAGTTCTGACCTTAATTGTATTTAAATGTTGCTTCTTCCCTTTTGATAAACACCTTGAGACCCAAGAATTTCATTTACTTAAAATCTAACATTTCACCACCAAATCTACTAATATCTACATGTTGGAATTCACAAAAAACCATCTCACTTTTTATTCTATTTTTCAATTAACCTAGAAATTATCCCCCCCCCCCCTTTCAAGGACTTTCACATTTTAAAATGTTTAAGGACTCCATCGATGAGAGATGTTTGAATAAAATAAGAAAGAGCTGCCTACCCTTCTGCTCAAGACCTATCATTTTTAGCGGTCCTCGAAAGGGGAAACCATGCTATTAGTTTTGCGTGATTTTTCTGTCCGTTCGTCCTTCCGTCGGTCCCGTTTAGATCTCTAAAACTAGAAAAGATAGTGAAAATCCGACATTATGATATTTTAGACCATTCAAAGTTCTGATGCAACGGCTATTTTTTTGTTTTCTGAAATAAAAAAATAAAAAATCTATTTTTATAATCAACTATGCAAGCAGTTTTTTTCATAAAACATACACCACTTTTACAACTATTCACTATTAGTAGTAACAAACACGGAAGTTGACAATTTACTATACACGATATGCATTTATACAAATGGTTAAAGATTTTTTGTCAAATTTCATTTTACAAATATATTTCCAAATTTAGTAAGTTCTGTCATACTAACTATTACATTTACAAAGAAGTGTTTTCTTTGAAAAAAAATAAATTTATTAAATAAGTATATAAATGGAACATAATTTCATATTATCGCATGCAGTTCAGTGGCTAAAACATTATGTATATAACATAACTAAAGGAACATTTTATTTTAAGGAAATACTTTTCTTGAGACTTTCAGTAAGAAATTCACCCTTTAGAAAACAATTCGATCAATTAGATAATCATTATATGACATCAGTTAGGCCAGGTTCACATCTAACTTCACCTTCACTTTCACCTATCTCTTGGTCTGCTAGACCGTTGGGGCACCACACAGGATCTGTCAACCTTCTTTCTCCATTCTTCTCTGTCATTAGCCTTTGATAGAATTTCATTATGATATTTTTCTAAAAATATTGAAACCTGCCTTTTTACCTTCCTGGGTGGACCACTTCGGGGCCGATTTTGAGTTTGTGTTTCCACACAAACTGTTTTAGCAACCTTGTTTTTAAATTAAATTAGAAAACTTATTTAAGTCTGTCTTGATATTTAAATAAGATGCTCTGCTAATTTCTCCATGTCAAGATGACATAATGATTAATTTAAAAAAATTAGATAATGTACTGACAAGCGTGGTTATGCCCCAAGCAGTTAAGGGCCCTGATTAGAGGACAAAATCAATAATGTCTGGGTATTTCCGATTAACTTCACAGCAGAGAGTAATAGAATCATGCCTCCCCCAGTGAGTGCCTCCGAGTTGTTGTGTTTTTTTTTTCTTGCCCATTCGAGGACACTATAAATTAGATCAGGGATTCTCAACTCCATTGGGGACACCACGTGCTTACAATGGGGACGCGAAAGTGTTAATTTAAAATAAAATCTTATTTGACTTGGCCTATTTGACATGTTCGGGGAGACGTTTGACTCATCTCCATTTCATCCATATGTAAAGTGTCATAGAGGAAACACTACCATGCTAGCTAAACCCACACCATCATCATATGTCCTTTGTGGTCCCCGTGGAAACATGTTTGGCCTCCTCATTCAGTCGCAAAACGACTATGGATCCTCTTGGAGAAATGAGATGAATACTCGGGCATGAGCTGTGGTCTGAACGACGTCGCCCACGCAGCCCTTCTCCAGGCAGCGGATCTATCCTAAGGAACGGCAAGTGCAGATATAGTTTGGAATCAGCTCTATCTAGGTGTAGCGCTGTGTGCTGCCCAAGAGTCTCCGGCTCCTGATTTTTTTTTCAGGGCTGACTCTCGAAACCTTTCCCATGTTTGGCTATAGCTGCAAGGCAACAGAGGTTTGAATTCAGAGTCCGTAGCCAGCCAAGGCTAATGAGTATCTCCTGCCTGAAGCTTACTGGTTTGGGTGCCTATGCCCCTTCTCCTATAAAGAAAATATAGGGTCCTAATAAAAACACTTCCATTTAACGGTTTCATGTTATTTTTTTCATATGCTTTCCAGCTCTTTCCTGTCCTCTCAGTTTCGTCTTGTCTAGTTCTTTTTTATCTTCCTATACATCTGCTCTGATGTTCGAACTGTAAGTCCTGTCTAGCTCTGTTGTGAGTAGCTTTTTAAAAGATGTAATGTAATGTGGAGTAATGTTATCTTCATTCATTAACCCTGGCCACAATGGGTACGAGGCAAAACTCGTTTGCAAAGGGCTGTAACTCTAACGAGTTGATGAGGGTTGGGAGTTAACCTCCCTTGATTCCTCTCTTCTGCTATAATTTACTTTTTTCTTCTTTTACGACCTAGGCCTTCCTATGCATTTTCTGCCCTCTTAGTGTGACCTTAAGTCTTTCTAGCTCTGTTGTTAGTAGCTTTTTTTTTTTAAAGATGTAACCAATCCATTGGCACAGTTGTTTCGTATGAAAACCACCCTGATGTTTAACTATACTTTAATGAAATACTCCGATGGTTTTTTAAATTTGAGTTATTGACATATTTAAATTCTAAGTAAAAAGTTGTAATAGTAAACTTTTATCATTTTTTATTTAAATGCTTAGAAACATTTATATTTAATAAATTAGTAAATTCTTGACATCTAAAAAAAAACGGGGTTCTTTGATATTTTGTTTTTAGGTTAGGCATACGTCACTTCCCTCAACAATACTGAAAGGGAAGCTAGATTTGACCAATCGTATCGCTTCATTCTTACAGTAGCTGTTAGGCTGTTAGGCTTAGCGACGGCCCAGTCAAGCGCTATGGTACAGTGCTATAAAGATAGATAGATTTAAAAGCATTAGGACAACCAACTCGAGAAAAAAAGTAATATTTTCAGCTAAGCCCCTCCCTGTCCCAAGAAGTAAATAGATCTCAGGTCTGACTGATTTGAACAAACTGGTCAGTGTAAGGCTAGTCTAGACTACGTGTAGTCAGTAATGACAAGACAACCAAGCGATAGTGTTTGTTGTGTGTTGAGTGGTCTGACAAGAAAATACACATTGCCGTGGTTAGTCAAGCATGTAAATCTACTTTTAATACGCATTTTATTTCTTTGCTTACAAGATCCTAGATCTAACTGCATAGACGAAGAAATATTTCTTTTAGGAGAATATAAACTTTACTGTATGGCCTCCCGTTATACAGAAGTCAATAGATTAAATTAATAGGCATGTGTGACGTCACATAGAAACCCGGTGAAAGTCTGACTGTTTTGGATGCGCAGGAAAATTACGTCAGAAAAATATGTCACCGCTGTATTTTTGACATCATAAATGTCACTGTGGTTATTTTTTGATGCTGTGATATTATTGTCGGTTTATTTATGTAGGCGTGGTGGTGACATTGGGTTCATATTATAATGCACATAATAAGGAAGTGACACTCGATGTAGCAGACACAAATAAGTTTAATTTAAGTAATAACACCACATATTGAATATGATACACAATTCAATTCAGTAATGATCAGTATTAATCCTCTTTAGAAATATGGCGAATAAATAATAACTTTGTAACTAATATATAACCAACTTCTTTAAGTAACTAACTCAACTAACTATATTAAGTGACTCTATCAAGTGCTTGCTACCAACTCCCTATATTGACTGACCTCTCTTAACTCTGGTTCACTCAAGGTCAAAAGTGTTCACCTTAGTGCAACATGAGTTGTGAATAACATTTACAATATAGAAATAACATTCACAATATTGAAATAGGGTTTCTACACTATGGCACCAACTTTGAGGTGGTGACAATATCAATTACTAAGTTATTATTGTAAATAAAAACAATATAATAATATATTCATTATCTGTAAGTCAAAAATACTATTATATCAAAAATTGTCAAAACCATCGGAGTTTCCCTTTACTGTCGATGTTTCGTACTAAACTGATGGAGTAATGTTATCTTCAAATACAATTTGTTCAGTTTTATGCCAAAATTGAATGTGAAGATGACATGTTTGTGAGAGTGAATCGCGGAATGTAAACATAGACGCATTAGTACAACACAGACATATTAGTTCAACATATGACATGTACAACATAAGACATATTAATTCTCCCCAAGCCCAATTATCCAGCAAGACGGAATGGAATGCCGAGGGGCAGGATTTGAACTTTATTCCATCATGACTACAGCCCGGAGTGCATACCACAAGCAAAGTATTTTCAGCGTATTTTTTCTCAGTACTTGCGAACATGAAAAAAAATTTAATGTTAAAAATAAAAAATATACTCTTTTTTTTTTACAATAAATTTTAACTTTTTTTATATTTAGCTCCTTAACGAAAGACTAATAATAATAATAATATTAATAATAATAATAATAATAATAACAAACAACACCAGACTTTTTGCCTTGTGTGGCCCCAAATGTTTTCGTGTTGCTATTTCTGTTATTAAACTGATTCAAATAAATAAAAGGTCATTTAGTCAACAATTAGGTCTGTTAAACAAATTGAATTTTGAATGACGCAACTTGGGTATATTATCGGTCAGTTGTTTTTAATGGTCAGTTTTTATTGTAAGAGTCTTAAAAAGAAATGTTTACAAGTTAATTAGATTAATTTGTTCCAAGTTTAATAGCAATTTGGACTATTCAAAAACATTTTAAAAAAATACTTTTGGGGATTTCCTATTCCCCAGAAAGAAAAAGAAAAAGTTGACCAGGAAATCTCTTACAATGAACATAACAGGCAAACAAGGCGGTTTTGTGTCTTTAAAATGGCTGTTTGAAAAACAAGGTTAATTTAAACAGCGCCACCTGGTGGTCGTAACAAAAATTTATTTCGGCTCTTGAAATAACAAACAAACAAAAAAACAAGACTTTTTTGTAGTAGGCCTACATTTTAGCATCCTACGAAACAGTGTTGTTGTTAATTAGTATGGTTTAAAAATGAAGGTACATTAAAATGAAAGACTTGCACTGCCTTTCTAGGCTGGCCTGGAACTTGTCTTCATGTTCAGAAAATAAGCAAAAGTGAGAGAAATAAAAAATTGTAAACAAATTTAGCATTTCACAATTTGCTTATCTACCTCATCTTTGCTGGTACAAAGCCTATCGTTTGACTATTTTGAGATTTTCATACATGGTGAAAAAAAAAAATAGCAAGCTTTTTGGTGTATCCGGCGTAATAAATAAAGAAAGGGTTGCTATGCTATGTTTTTTTTTTTTGTTACATTTTTTTGCGCATTTTTAAGCACCTTAGAATCACATTTTCCAAGCTCTTCTGTTTGTAATACAAAATAAATTTAATATGGACGCAGGGGCGTAGTGAAGGGGGGCACGATGCCCAGGGCGCTACCCTCGGAGTGTGTGGGGGGGGCGCCTCACACAGAGAAGCGCCTATATATGTTTATGTTAAATGGGGGAGGTGGGCGCCAATAAAGTACCTAGCCCCGGTAGCACGTTTTGGTCACTACGCCTCTGTATGGAGGAGACATTAGACTTTTACTCTATGACTTGAAACTTAAACTTTTATCTAGTTGGCAACTTTGAAGATTAATTTAGTGTCCTTGACATTGTTTAGCTCATTGTGACAATATCCATTATATCTCTTTCGTCTTCCCCTATCTCTTAATCCAGTGGTTCTCAAACATTTTTATCTTAACGGAACACTTCGCACATTCTGAGTATTTAGCGGAACACTTTGCTTATTTTTTTTAGAGATTAATTAATTCCCGTGGCTTACTAGTTAATTATTGGAACACCTATTCAGATTTATTCACGTGATGACCTAATAGTTAATTATACCAGTAGTTCCTGGAACACCTATTCAAATTAATTTACGTGATGGCCTAATAGTTAATTATTCCAGTAGTTCGTGGAACACCTATATGAGGGCTTGCGGAACACTAAGGTTCAGCAGATAACAGTTTTGTAAACACTGCCTTGGTCATTTGAACCGTTGGGCACGACATAAGATCTGTCAATCGTCCTTCTCTTTTTCTCTCTGTCTTTAGTCTTTCAATGACAGGCCTGTCCATTCTTTAATCTTGTCTTCCCATCACTTTCTGCGTCTGCCTTTTCTTCTTTTTTTCCAGGTACTGTTCCCTAAGGAAAGGTCTTTGAAAAACCCTTAGGAACTTGTGATAAGGTCATACAATTCTAGTTTGCATTGTTTTGAAAGTGGTCAGCAGGTCATCGTGTCGTCCTATTGCCATCGTGATCTTGTTTCAAATCTCTTCATTTGCGATGCAGTCTTTGTAGGTGATACCTCGTATTCTTCTTTAGCATCTCATTTCCATTGCTAAGATCATCCTATATGCTTCTGTAGTTAGCGTCCAAGATGTGATCTTAGGGGAAGCAACCCAGACACCTAAGTTTACATAGACACTTAAATTTGACGAGATTCCTTTGATTCCTATAATTTCGCCTAAAAGTTAATTCAAATGAAAAACAGAAACTTTTTATTGCTAAGAGACAAGAGTTAATTACGGGTCATAACATTATTATACTTCGAAAAAGTCCACAGCATCGAACACTGACTTCATCAAGTTGTAATTACACCAATTTTTGACGAGATTACTTCAATACTAAGTACCGTCTTTTTCAAATAGACTTATGAAACATAATGTGGATATTGCAACACTTTCTGTGTACTCATGAACTTTCTCCACCTTTGTGATGACGCCATCGCCAAGAGGAAAACTAATTAGAACTTTTAATACTCTATTCAAATCATCCTATACTCTCACTCCATCTTCCTGCTTCTGTCTATAACAAGACTTCCGGTTATGCAACGGTGCAGCGTCCATTAGCTCGTGTGGGTCTAAAAAAAATATTTGAACGTAATAACGTTTGCGTTATTACAAAGCAAATCTCTAAGCACGGAGAAATCAAAACAAAGATGTTTAGGAAAACACAAGACAAAATGGGGGGGGGGGGTTCAAAGGTTCATCTGTCCAGAGATTTCTTTAGAAGTGGTAAGAGACTCACAGCTTCTAATGGATAGATACGTACTGTCTAAAGTGTTCAAGGACGCCCCTGAATACACGGGTAAGGGCCAGAGTTCTGATTGATAGAGATTCGATGTACAGAACTATATAGCCACTATTTGTTGTATTATATTAGAGAGTTTCATCTTTGCCGGAGCCGGATAAATAGCTAGTTTTTGATGTATCCGGTGTACAAAATAAATGATCTGTTAATAAGCTATTTTTCTTTAAAGTTGTTGGACAATTTTTCTTTCTTTTTTTTTTAGCACTGCATTAAACGATTTTCTAAATATTCGATTTGTAGCTCAATTTTGTTGTTGTTATCAATTGACGAAAGTGAAGGTCAGTATAGTGTCCTTGACATTGTTTAGTTTATCGTGGAACTTTCCGATAGACTTAGATATGGAAAGATGAACTGCAAACTGTTAGGTTTTTTTCTGAGATGTGGTGCATATATGTTTTAATATCTGAACATTGTACGTGTATTGGTACTAATAAAACGTAAGGTTTTGGGGTCCAGCAACACCCACAATGTCTTCCTTATCCTCACTTATGTTATATTTATGTGATATGCACTGGCGGATCCAGAACTTTGCAATGGGGGGGGGGCGATTTTTTTCCAAACCCTAACCCTAACGCACAGTTAACCTAACCCTATGCATAAACGTGCGTACAGCACACACACATATTTCATATATATATATATATATGAGAATAAAAAAAGCAGCATTTCTCAACCTCCGGCGAAAAACAAAACAACTGGTACAGCGCTATAAGGTTTCCTAGTGGGGCTCGGGGCGAAACCCCGACGCCAAAAGCGTTTTCTTGCATTCTTCACTGCAGAAACGCATTCTCCTGACATCTACAGCTTATTATTCATCAATAGAGTTCGGGGCAAAACCCCGACGCCAAAAGCGTTTTCTTGCATTCTTCACTGCAGAAACGCATTCTCCTGACATCTACTGCTCATTATTCATCAATGGAATTCGAGGCGAAGCCCCGACGCCAAAAGCGTTTCCTTGCATTCTTCAATGCAGAAACGCATTCTCCTGACATCTACTGCTCATTATTCATCAATGGAATTCGAGGCGAAGCCCCGACGCCAAAGCGTTTCCTTGCATTCTTCAATGCAGAAACGCATTCTCCTGACATCTACAGCTCATTATTCATCAATGGAGTTCGGGGCGAATCCCGGACGCCAAAAGCGTTTTCTTGCATTCTTAACTGCAGAAACGTATTCTCCTGACATCTACAGCTCATTATTCATCAGTGGGGTTCCGACGCCAAAAAAGATTTCTTGCATTCTTCACAGAAGAAACGCATTCTCCTGACCAAAGGCTCATTATTCATACTATTAAAAAATGACTTTTCGAATAATGTTGTACTTGAAATGTATTCTAATATGAATAGGCCCTTAATACTTTGCAAATAAAACCGATTTTTTCCATGAAAAAATAAGATAACCCACATATTTAGATTTTGGCTTTGAAAGTCGACGCCGAAAATATAATTATTCGATAAATAATATTCAATAAAATTGAAGTGTAAATTGTGAGTTATAGTCCCTAATTTATTTAACTAGCAAAATATCTGATTGAGTAAAGGTTGGGAAAAGGGACTATGAAATAATTATATGGGTTTAGAACTCATCTCAATCGTGACTCTTATACTGAAAAATTTCGTTTGAATTCTAACTTTCTTAAAATAATTATTATAAATTAATGTGAAATTATATAAACTCTGTCTGGAAATGGGAAGGGCGGTAGAGTTGAAACGATTAATCCTCGCTCCTTTAATTATTTCTGCTAAAGATTGCATTTGGCATTAAATAATAGGTGTGGGGCGACTCAACTAATTTTGTTCACAAACTGATTCTCCATAAAAATAGGACCCCCCCACTCAGAGGGCTAGAGCGGGGAGGGCAGTACATACAACCGCCCTCCCCCCAACCCCACCGAATCGGCAAGATACCAGAAAGGGATTGACATAATATAAAATTTTTATATTAATTAAATTAATTTTGTTCACAAAATATGATTTCTCCATAAAAGTAGGACCCCCCCCCCAATCAAAGGGTTAAGGTGGGAAGGGCAGTAGAGGTATTCGCCCCCCCCCCCCAATCGGCAAACAGGGAACGACATAATATAACGACCGGTTAAAATATCAATAACAAGTTTTACTCGTATAGATATTTAACTGATTCTGTTAGCAAGCTGTGATTTCTAGAAATAAATTGGACCGCCCCCCCACTCGAAAGTGTATGGGGGGCGGGATTGATACCATCGCCCCCTTTCGACCCCACCAAATCGGCCAACATACTAAAGGGGGGGCGAAATAATCTAAAAATAGGTTGAAATATAAATAATTAGTATATATTATTAACATAAGTAATAAATTCGTATACAAATGGTGTAAATTCTATATTAAAATTCGTCAGATCTCCCCTACGGGGTGGGGGGGGTCGGCCGATTGGGGGGGGTCGGCCGAGTGGGGGGGGGCGATCGCCCCTACCGCCCCCCCCCCCGGATCCGCCAGTGGTGATATGTATGTAAAACTAATTCTGAACCGTTTTTTTTTTAAATTATTTTTAGAGTAGTAGATATGTATATAGAATATAAATGTTGAAAGAGAACAAAGAGCGAGAGATAAAGAAAAAGAGAGAAGAGAGATAGAAAGAAAGATAAGGTGTTGAGAGGGAATGAAAAAAAATAAATGAGGGAGCGTGAAAGAGAGAAGAAGAGAGAAGAGATCAATAGAGACAAAAAAAAGAGAAAAAGATATGAAGGAGGAAAGAAATAAATAAAAAGAAAAATAGAGAGCATTAGAGAGAGAGAGAGAGAGAGAGAGAGAGAGAGAGAGAGAAAGTCATGAGAGACATTAGAGACAAAGAGGAAAAATAAAGGGAGATAGAGAGAATAGATATATAGATTGATAGACTGATAGATACATTGAAAGGAAATGAAGATAGATAGATAGATAGATAGATAGATTGATTGATTGATTGATTGATTGATAGATAGATAGATAGATAGATAGATAGATTGATAGATTGATTGATTGATTGATAGATAGATAGATAGATAGATAGACAAATAGATAGATAGACAAATAGATAGATAGATAGATAGATAGATAGACAGATACATGCATACATACATACATACATACATGCATACATACATACATACATACATAAACACATACATACATACACAGTCAAGTTAGATTGAGAACTCATGGATACACACAGTCAAGTTAGATTGAGAACTCATGGATACACACAGTCAAGTTAGATTGAGAACTCATGGATACACACAGTCAAGTTAGATTGAGAACTCATGGATACACACAGTCAAGTTAGATTGAGAACTCATGGATACACACAGTCAAGTTAAATTGAGAACTCATAGATACACACAGTCAAGTTAGATTGAGAACTCATGGATACACACAGTCAAGTTAGATTGAGAACTCACAGATACACACAGTCAAGTTAGATTGAGAACTTATAGATACACACAGTCAAGTTAGATTGAGAACTCATGGATACACACAGTCAAGTTAGATTGAGAACTCATGGATACACACAGTCAAGTTAGATTGAGAACTCATGGATACACACAGTCAAGTTAGATTGAGAACTCATGGATACACACAGTCAAGTTAGATTGAGAACTCATGGATACACACAGTCAAGTTAGATTGAGAACTCATGGATACACACAGTCAAGTTAGATTGAGAACTCATGGATACACACAGTCAAGTTAGATTGAGAACTCATGGATACACACAGTCAAATTAGATTGAGAACTCATGGATACACACGGCCATCAAAGGAAGACAAAAATACATGCAGGTCAAGAGAATTTAAAACAGATCTAAAATGTGAAATAACAGACAATGATCGATCCAGACTGGAATGCAAAGTTGATTGGCCAGACTTGAAGAATTTAGATTGAAGCACAAAGAACTAATAGGACATAGACCAAATGAATGCATTGGGAATTCAACAGACAGACGTATGGCCTTAACATCAATTTGCCAACGTATCAATAGAGTTATTTTTTCCAAACATTTGTTGTCATATAGTATGTTTGACGCAAACAAGGGTGAGCATTACAAACAATTCTTTATTAAGATAAGATAAGATAATTTTATTGATCCAATCAAATAGAAATTCAGTTTGAATACAGTTGACAATCTCAGCGTAACTACTGTACAAAAACAATATGGATGAATATTCGAAAAACATTCACTCACGAAACACATACACATTCACAACCAGCGATTTATGAATTGGACTTCTATGTACTTCTCGATGACGACATATGATCTTGTAACACTCCGACCGAAAGTTGGATGAAGGAGTTTTAAAATCTTTCTGTTTTAGTCCTAATGGAAAGGAGACGACCACTTCGTTCAGATCTGATGTAACAGTGGTTTAATGGGTGCAGGTTGTCTTTAAGAATCGTGAATGCTTTGGAAATGCATCTTTCTTGAAAAAGCTCTTCAAGAGATAGTAGCTGTATTTGAGTGATATACGATGCTTTTTAAATTAGTCTAGTTAAGTCTATGTCTTTGTGTCAGTGAAGTATTACCATACCAGCAGGGGATGGAAAAGTTGATTAGACTGCTGATAGTTGCTGTGTAGAAGAGTTTGATTATTGTTTTGTCTATGTTAAATTTTCTTAGCTTTCTGAGATTGTAGAGTCGCTGGTGAATTTCATTGCCCCCTTCCACTTTCCAAATAGGAACTCCTCCTCCCCCCTCCATCTCCCCCCCCCCCCCAAAAAAAATCATCACTTTGGGATAAATCTTCAGTGGTCAATACTTGAAGGTGGGGACAGACTGGTTAATGGTTGTTCGGACAAATGCCCGGAACCAAAATGGGATTCGGGGCCGACATCGAATTGGTCACTTGGATTATGGTATGGGCTGTAAAACAAAAGATTGTATATTATTGTCTTACTAAAATGACCCATGTCACCCCTGGCATTCACATGACCAATTATAAA
>JAZGLO010000752.1:1195000-1230000 GCA_036873155.1 Biomphalaria sudanica | reverse complement strand
CGTGTGTCATTCTCTTGTCTAATTCTCTTGACTCCTTATTCTCTTGTCTCATTCTCTTGACTCCATATTCTATTGTCTCATTCTCTTGACTCCATATTCTTTTGACTCCATATTCTCTTGTCTCATTCTCTTGACTCCTTATTCTCTTGACTCCATATTCTCTTCCATATTCTCATGACTCCATAATCTTCATTGTCATTCTAGCTTTTTTGAATTTCCTTCCCATATAGAAAACAAGAAAACAGGAAGTGTCAGTCCTACGTTCCTGTCACGTGGCCTGCAAGATGGCGGCCAGTAACGTGAGCAGCCCCAGAACCAAGCAGAGGTCGTCTTCACTGAAGAAGCCTCGCAGGCGTCAGCTGGACAACATGGAGCTGGACGAAATGAGGCCGAGGACGACGTCTTTGCCCACTAGGAATGACATCATTCGACCAGGGATGAGGTATCTGTCCCCTATATCTGACCACGATTGTAGGTGAGTTACGTTCCTCTAGCAGTTATTGGTTTTGAGCATCAATTTCTCAGCAACTACAATAGCTCCTAATGTTTAAATCAATTAATCAATCAATCAATCAATCAATCAATCAATCTATCTATCTATCTATCTATCTATCTATCTATCTATCTATCTATCTGTCTGTCTGTCTGTCCGTCTGTCTGTCTGTCTGTCTATCTATCTATCTATCTATCTATCTATCTATCTATCTATCTATCTATCTATCTATCTATCTATCTATCTATCTATCTATCTGTCTGTCTGTCTGTCTGTCTGTCTATCTTTCTATCTATCTATCTATCTATCTATCTATCTATCTATCTATCTATCTATCTATCTATCTATCTATATATATATATATATATATATCTATCTATCTATTTTCTATCTCTCTCTCGATCTCCTAGGTCGACATTCCTATATTTTTATGTCTATGCAGTTGATAATTCCTTCAATTCTGTAATGTCTTGAAATCAAGAGGCTGTAAAAAATGATTCTTATAAATACTATTTCTAAGTGATTCCACATCGCTGACCTGTATCACTTTCATCTTCACCTTTCCCTTTGTTTGTTAGGTAGTTGAGAGGGGGGGGGGGCAAGGAAGCAGAGTGGTTAAGCATTGACTTCCGATCTTGATGTCATGGGTACGATTCTCGGTGAAGACTAGGATTTTGAATATCGGGATTTTAGAGTTTTTTTTACTTTTTGGGATTTTCAAGGAGCCTCTATATGAGTCCACTCAACTTTAATGGCTACCTGACGTTAATTGGGGAAAGTAAAGGCGGCTGGTCGTTGTGCTGGCCACATGACACCCTGCTCGTTAACAGTTGGCTAAAGAAACATATCACCTAATCATCATCTGCCCCAAAGATCGCAAAGCCTGAAAGAGGAACTTTACAAGTTGAAAAATCGGTTTATGACCTCTATACGAATATGTTTAAGACGCTTATAAAACTCGAATTGAACGCTCCGGAGATTGCGATATTTGAATTTAACTTATTTGTTGATTTTGATGTAGATGGAAAGGTGCTTAATTTTTGTTTTGCTTTTTTCTGTCTTATCTTTTTATTCTACTATTTTATTTGGGGTCACCCAAGGGCCTCCAGTTACCTAAGGCAGGCCCTGATACTACCCTTGTTAATCACTTGCTCTGTTTCTTTTTTCCTCATGGGTTCATCTGAATGACAGCCTCCAACCTCTACGCTCTTTCATCACCACTCCCAAAGGTTTAATCAACCGCGGGGACTCCATCAGATCCCGCAGCACCAGCAGCGTTTTGTCGTCCTGCAGCGGAAGCACCACAGAACTGACCCCGCAATCGAGGTAGGTGTGACTGTGTTTCCGTAGATTCATTCAGTCCTGCATATTCTGCTTTTTAAATTTGGTAATGAGCTTTATGCATACTTTGTTTTTTGAAAATGTCTAGGATTATTAAAACATATAAGATAATTAAACAATAAGTAATAGCTTGTATTTTAACAATGAAAACATTCATGATTAAGCCATAATATTGTTAGGCGCTTCCACGGTGTTTAATGCAAATAACCAAACGGAGGCTACACACAACGTAATCCAATAACACCGGCGAAAGGCCAAACAATCAATATAGATTAAACGACGTTAATATTGGACAAGAAGTTTATTAACGATGAACCGTCGAATGTCAGCCCACTCTCTAAGTTCATAACAAGCTTCGTATCTCTAAGGCGTCCCGGAATTAGACTGTTTACGTCGGCTGATCTTTCGCTATGCCTGGTCTTGTTTTTACTAGTCACGTCATTGTCTCTTAATCAATACTAATCGTGCCATAATAATATGTATGCTCATTCTTCCCTAGTGCCTTTAGGGCCTTAGAGCATGGAACAGGTTGTCTGAATCAGCCAGGAAAACTAACGACTTAGTTGAGTCTCTATTCAAAATGGCCAAGGAGAGTAACATTGAACGTAATTATCTCCATTTTTCAAGGGAGCTTCTGTGATTAAGAGTTAAGAAAAGATAGAAGCATGAAATAGTGTTTTAACCCTTGTCATACCATAAACGTTACACAGTGAGTCTCATCCTAAATGTCGGTATAGCTTAAGAGTTACGGTATATATTTTTGATATACTGAGAACAAACAGGAAGTGAGAGTATAGTATCATCTTTGGGCCTAAAGTAAGATTCAGATTAGTCTATTTCTATTAGATGTGTTGAGCAGTCATTGGGTTTCTGGTAAGGTATGGTAACTGATAACTCACACATGTGAATTAAACATTTATTATAAACTGAATGGACAAACAAACGGTGATAGTTTTTTGAACATTTTCTTTTCTGAAATCGTGAGACGAATTGTCAATGAAATACAAGGGAACAAAAAGAGATGTAGTCTGATCCCAGCTATGGAGGACCCACTTAAAAAGATTAAAAAATGTAACAGGAAATGGCTTCCGCAAGTGAGACTCCACCATAACTGGCTTTGCAGAGCTCAGCAAAGTTCTCCCCCCCCCCCCCCCGAATAGCAAACATCCAATAGTCTCAAGAGAGCACGGGGCCAATGATAATGCGTAATACAAAGCAATGACCTGCCCAAGAAAATATTTATTATGCACAAAACAAATATCAAACATTTTAGCAGGCCACAGAAGCGAATTTGCTGCTGGTTTTTTTTTCACAAGAGTTCTCAAACGTTGCAATAATACAACAGGGACCACATCGCGGTACATGCGTTGCCTGGGGTAAAATGTATTATTGTTTACCTTGTTGGTTTGTCTAACTATGACGTAGATCCTGGGACAAAAATATATTTTTTATACCACTAAGGGCACATCATATGTAAATGGAGTCTTTAGGGACTAGATGTCCACCAGAAGGAGAAAAAATATCAGAGCGAAAGGGTGAGAAACGGAATTATTTACTTAAAATTCCTTTTTTTTTTTGTTTTTTTGTCTCATAGTGAAGCAGATTTATTAGAAGTATATACATATACGAAACACAACTGTCAGATAGCGTGGTCGAGAGGCTAAGTGCGCTTGAACTTGGCTTGTCTTGGCTACCTAGAAGGGGGCTCGAGGTTCGACACCCGCCTCGGGCAGAGTCAGTGTTTACTGAGCGCCTAAAGGCAGCACGGAAAACCAACTCCTAGATACCCCCTCCCCCTCACTGGTCCACAAATGAGATTGGACCAAAGCGCTCTGAGCATGCTATAAGCATAAAAGTAGCGCTATATAAAAGCTATAATAATAATTCCCGTACATCCGTGCATCCCAAAGTTTAAAATTTCTTAATTTCTACATTTTTTATATTCCTATTTCCTACGTTCTAAATGTCTATTTCTTAAATTCCTACATTCTTTATATTCCTATTTCCAAACATTCCATTTTCCTAAATTCCTACATTCTTTATATTTCTACTTCCTACATTGAAAATTCCTATTTCCTGGTGTCACGTACACTGTATCTATATTTAGCCATAGTCTATATTTAGCTTGTCGGCAGAATTTTAGTTAGCTCGGGAATTTTACAGCACGCAGCAGGATCATGATTTGAAATAAATATGATTGGTTTAAAGTATTAATTATTGTACTTTGAGCTGCATTTATTGGTTGGCCTTGCAGCGGAGAGATGTTGGTCACGTGATAACGCTCTAGAGCCCGGGGAAGATTCTAGATTGCGCCAGTCTTGTGTTAAACGTGTTAGAGATGACATGTACGAGAGTCTAGTGTTAGAACTCAATTAAATTATTGTGTAAATCAGTTATTCTATTCAAGTACATTTAACCATTGTAATTATTTGTGAATAGCTTTTCCTAGTTTTGAATTAAAGTATTTGTTTTAGACGAAGAGAAGTTTCTTCATTGAATATATAATAATATACTTAGATCGTCTTGTCAACTAGTAACTTCTAGATGATATTCTTATCAACTGACAACTTCTAGATGATCCTCTTATCAATTAGCAGCTTCTAGATGATCATCTTATCAACTGACGATTTCTGAATCCTCGGCAATTACGATCATTGATTGTGCTTCAACGTGACATCTAACATCATAAAAGATCGTAACATCTAGCACTATTGATGATCGTAACACCTGGATTCCTACATCCTTAAACCTACATTCCAAATTTATTTGCCACATATCTACATTCCTGTATTTCTACTTCCTGTATTCTGGTTTGATTTATCTTGACCTTTCGCTCCACATCTCTCATTGAAATAGCTTTTAAATAAAACAAAATAGCGTTCATTTAGCCGTGCATATGCAAAGGGAATCAAAAGAGGATGCAAAATTGATTTTTTTCAATCAACTATTTTTTTGATAATATAAAGAATAATCTTAGATTTTCACTAATATAATTTATATTCGATAATAAAATGAAATCAAATCCCTCAGTCTGTATGTTGCTTCGTCTGATACCCTACAGACCGAAGGGTCTCAATGTAATTACCACCGCCACAGCTTAAGTAAAATTGAGATAACATTTATTGCTCAATTAAAGAAGAAATCACACAGGTAGATGTTGATCTAGAGGTTATATAGAGATGTTGATCTAGAGGTTATATAGAGATGTTGATCTAGAGGTTATATAGAGATGTTGATCTAGAGGTTATATAATAGAGATGTTGATCTAGAGGTTATATAATAGAGATGTTGATCTAGAGGTTATATAAAGATGTTGATCTAGAGGTTATATAATAGAGATGTTGATCTAGAGGTTATATAGAGATGTTGATCTAGAGGTTATATAGTGATGTTGATCTAGAGGTTATATAGAGATGTTGATCTAGAGATTATATAATAGAGATGTTGATCTAGAGGTTATATAGAGATGTTGATCTAGAGGTTATATAGAGATGTTGATCTAGAGGTTATATAGAGATGTTGATCTAGAGGTTATATAATAGAGATGTTGATCTAGAGGTTATATAGAGATGTTGATCTAGAGGTTATATAATAGAGATGTTGATCTAGAGGTTATATAGAGATGTTGATCTAGAGGTTATATAGAGATGTTGATCTAGAGGTTATATAATAGAGATGTTGATCTAAAAGTTATATAGAGATGTTGATCTAGAGGTTATATAATAGAGATGTTGATCTAGAGGTTATATAATAGAGTTGTTGATCTAGAGGTTATATAGAGATGTTGATCTAGAGGTTATATAGAGATGTTGATCTAGAGGTTATATAGAGATGTTGATCTAGAGGTTATATAATAGAGATGTTGATCTAGAGGTTATATAGAGATGTTGATCTAGATGTTATATAGAGATGTTGATCTAGAGGTTATATAATAGAGATGTTGATCTAGAGGTTATATAATAGAGATGTTGATCTAGAGGTTATAAAATAGAGATGTTGATCTAGAGGTTATATAGAGATGTTGATCTAGAGGTTATACAGAGATGTTGATCTAGAGGTTATATAATAGAGATGTTGATCTAGAGGTTATATAATAGAGATGTTGATCTAGAGGTTATATAATAGAGATGTTGATGTAGAGGTTATATAGAGATGTTGATCTAGAGGTTATATAGAGATGTTGATCTAGAGGTTATATAGAGATGTTGATCTAGAGGTTATATAGAGATGTTGATCTAGAGGTTATATAGAGATGTTGATCTAGAGGTTATATAATAGACATGTTGATCTAGAGGTTATATAGAGATGTTGATCTAGAGGTTATATAATAGACATGTTGATCTCGAGGTTATATAGAGATGTTGATCTCGAGGTTATATAGAGATGTTGATCTCGAGGTTATATAGAGATGTTGATCTAGAGGTTATATAGAGATGTTGATCTAGAGGTTATATAGAAATGTTGATCTAGAGGTTATATAATAGACATGTTGATTTAGAGGTTATATAGAGATGTTGATCTAGAGGTTATATAATAGACATGTTGATCTCGAGGTTATATAGAGATGTTGATCTCGAGGTTATATAGAGATGTTGATCTAGAGGTTATATAGAGATGTTGATCTAGAGGTTATATAGAGATGTTGATCTCGAGGTTATATAGAGATGTTGATCTCGAGGTTATATAGAGATGTTGATCTAGAGGTTATATAGAGATGTTGATCTAGAGGTTATATAGAGATGTTGATCTCGAGGTTATATAGAGATGTTGATCTGGAAGATGACGGAGCCATTAAACGCCTACATTAAAAAAAAACAACTTTCGGCGCGATCCAAGCAAGACTATACAAACAAAACACGTTACCTAATAGAGAAAAAAAAAAAGTGAACTTAATTTAGTGTACTTTATAAAGTCTGAATTAGTATCTGCGTAAAGTTCAGGCGCCGAGAAAAAACACGTGAACTTGATAGAAAACTAAAAACAAAGAAACTAGAAGACCTTCCTATTTTCATTTGAAATGATTCTAGAAGACGAATAACAATTTTGGAAAGTATTGAGGGTCGAGATTGTTGATTTTTTTGTCTTCTCTCGCGTAGTTAACAAAAAAAAAAAAAAACAAAAAAAAACGACAATGATCTCACTCTCAAACCTAAACACGACTGATGGCTTCATTAACATTCTGTTTTGGAGAGTATCGGGGTCATATTAATCACTTATATTGCTGACAATGACGTAATAATTAACGGTGTTGATATAAATAGCAGGCTTTAAATAGACTTGTTTTTTTTAAAGGGGAAGTAATTGTTGAGGCAATGTGTAATTGATTTCAAGGACGCTTAATTTGATGTATGCCTAACTTTTAGTTAATGACGTGAATAAAATTAAAAATAATAACAAAAAATACAACATTTGAAGTAAAGGGGGTTCAGAAATGTATTTTCCGAGTGTCAAAGTGCTTGCTGATATTTATTTTATGCTAATGAAAAACAAGTCTAAAAATAAACATTAACTGAAAGAAAAAATAAAGATTATGTTAAAAACAAGCTACTGCTACCCCAGCAAAATAGGGTCTCATTATTTAGTTGTTACTTTAACATTTTTTGCAATCAATACCATCGGGAACGCTTGTGTGTGTCTCCCCTTAAATTAGTATATTTTCAATATAAAATTGTTTTAATTAATTACGACTAATTAATTAACTGTTAAATTTTTTGTTTGATCGGCTCATGTGTTGCCATCGACACCGAGTAACTGTGTGCAAAGTTTGAACTGGATTTGAACATAAAAAGTGGGAGAAATAGCGTGTCGAATAGTCCACCCACTCAGAGAGAGTTCAAATAAGCTAAGTCAGCTGTAGACGGGAGGGATTACCTTATTTTACATGTAAAAGGTTCCTACTTTTACACATTTCTTATTTCCGAATTTTTTATAATAATTTCGAATAGTTAAGGTATTTTCACTGGAGTATCCAAAATATAAGGAACTTAGAAAACATACACCTAATAAATAAGTGGTGGCCCTAGGCGAAGTGAGTATGTTTGCCCCAAAATTAAATAGAAAAAAAAAACAACATAAATAAAATAAAATTACGCAGCTTATTAAAAACCTAGTGTACTCCAATACTCCACCCAGCTCTAAGGGGTAACTGACATTAGTTAGGGGAAAAGTAAAGGCGGTTGGTGTCGTTGTGCTAGGCGCATGACACCCTCGTTAACCGTAGGCTACAGAAACAGATGACTTTTACATCGTCTGCCCCATAGATCGCAGGGTCTGGGAAGTGAACTTTACTATACAAATTAAGCTTCATTATTTCGATGTATACATGTTGTTATGAAATATATAAATATTTACAAAATTTCTATCAACTCACTCTGTCTGGTAAAAAGTTTGTACACGTTATTTCTCCCACATCCAATCACAGATAAATCTGAAATTTTACACATTTATTTCTTTTACCTGACAACACAAGAAACAATAAAATTTAACCAATTAGTTAATTAACTTTTGTTAATTCATTATTGTGTTGGGTATCTCGAACAAGGGAAAGAAATTCTACTTGACTGATAAGTGGTATAAGTTGAATTAGTGCCCTTTATTATTTGTAAAAATAAAAGTGTGCAAATAACTATGAATAACTATTAAAACTATTTTTATAAGCAGCTCCCTGGCGCAGTGGTTACCGCCTTGGACTGAGGAGTCTGAGAAGGCATTAACACTCGATTTCGAGTTCAGGTCTCTCACATGATTTTTTTTTTATAAATACATTGAAAAAGCAATGACCCAGATACCCCCTTTTTTCTTCCCCCCCCCCCCAAACCCCTTCCTTTCCAACTGGTCCAGACAAGTGATAGGATCATAGCGTATTGAGAAAGCTAAAAGCATGAAATAGCGCTAAACAAAAACAATTGGTAAAAATATTTCTAATTGCAAAGAATTATTATTGTTAGGCTAGATCTATTACAAATTTAATTATATGGCTGATCCTAACTAATGGATCTCATTCACCAATCGTAAACAAACAACATTTAGCCACGTGGTGCTTTATCTCTTCTATATAATTTACGATCTCATGTTTAATTCATAATGGTTGTCACGTGACAGTTTTTTTTCTTCATTGTTTTATCAATAAGATCACGTGACTAAATGTTGTTTGTTTACGATTGGTGAATGAGGTCCATTCATACAATAACACTTAATATAAGCTTCGTGTTTTTTAAAAGGATTTTTGTGTGTATTTTGTTTGTGTTCATGTTGCAATATGCAATTATTCTTTACCATACACAGAGATACGGGCTGCTATACTATTTAGATTAGGAATTCGGTTTGCAAAATGCGCTATGCAATCTGTGGTAGGTGATCAGATTATTACGTTTAATGCCAGAGCTTGCCTGTCGTAAATAGATCGCCACCAGCGTCATCCTCAAACTCCATTGGAGTGAGGGCCTGAGAGGCTCAAATCCTCTTTTGCAATAATCCCTAGACAGAAACTCTGCTGTCGTGCGTAAAGCCCGTACGTCACCATAGAGGTCAAGAGCAAGTGGCCGCCCAGACCTGTTGAGACGAAGGCCAGCGTCTGAGGCTGTCGAAAAGAATTTCCTCTTTTTCTCTCCGCCCAGTGGGGGACACCGTGAGTCGAAGTTTGGCCTGAACTGCAATTCACGTGAAACATATAATGACAGTGGTGACGTTGCTGTGTGTGTGTTTCTGTGTGTGTGTGTGATGGGGTCAAGGTGTGTGACCTCACCAGTTGACACGTAGCAAGAGATGACACTGAAGCGCTAAATTAAAAAAGAATACAAAATATATAAAAGGAATGGTCTAATATTTTGACAGTTGTGCGACAATACTGCAAATGGATCCAACGATGACCTGTTTATCACTTTCAAAAAATGTAAGCTTAAACTCAATGCCCACATCACTAGGTCCTCATGGCTCGCAAAGTCCTTCCTTCAGGGAACAGTAACAGGAAGAAAAAGAAGAGGAAGACAGGGAAGCGATGGGAAGACAACATTAAAGAATGGTCAGGCTTGTGACGGTACAAACAGTGAAAGTAAGTTAGTATCTCTTTGTAGTATGTTTCAACAAAAAAAATAAACCATCGGCAAATTTTATCTTGTTTATTTTGGATGATTGGGGGGGGGGGGGGGTCTTTTTAAGGGAGCGCACTGACACCAGACCCGCACCGAGTGACACAAACCTCATGTGGTTCTCAAGCTGTGATCCGCGGACTACCAGGGGTCCACGAAACGACTGAAGGGGGTCCACAGAAATATGAAAATTTTATACAATTAAAAGATTGTATTCGCCATAAGCCAGTTTATCCAATCAGATAATTTGAATAATTATCGATTTGCGCCTCATTACTGTTTTATATGTCTATTATGTACTATTCAAATACGACATTCTTTACTTGACTTGGGTATTCCCTATTGTGTATTGAATCATTTAACATGTGGACAAACTAATATCCCAATCATAGATCCCAATCACAGATGAATTCATACTAATACATAAGTAGCTTATTGAAATATCCACAAATCAGGAACTTCAACCAATGTTTGAACAAGGAGACCATAAATTCTGGTTTCAAAACATATTCTAAATGTATATCCAGCATGATGTGTCATTGTGAAGAAGCTGATGACAGCTTCTCCGTATTTTTGTTTGGTACAACATTGAGTTGTAGTGAACCCCATTACAAGTTAAAGAAACCGACGAGAAATGTCTGCACTTTGATGATTTGATCTGGTTATAAAAGATGTAAATGTATTTATAAAAACTCACCAACCTCATCCAAATCATGAAATTTTAGCATTAATTTCAAACAAAAGCGTTAATAAAATGTAAATGCCATCATGGCAAATTTTCTATTTTTATTTTTTACATTTGTTACTTAGATACTATGCATTTATGTAACCTTTTCACTCAGGGATCCAAGGGCAAGTTTGACTATATAAAGGGGTCCCCGGGTCAAACACGTTTGAGAACGGCTGCTGTAGGTACGATGCTCTCCATTTAAAAAAAATTCAGATGAAAGACAAGGTTAACATGGAAGCATTACTTCCAAATATAGATTTAGACCAAACATTACAAAAAACAAACAAAATGATCATATTCTTTATAGCAAGGTTCTCCACACAAATGATTTACTAACTCCATCAGCCATCATCACCCCAACCATCTTCTGTGCACAAAGAATGTCAACGTCACTATCGGAAGTTATTGTTGATTACAGAACTATTAGAAGCCAAAGGCATGTTTTAGTTAACATGTTGAAGGTGTAGTTAGGGGTTGAAGCAAATAGAAGTATTCTCTATTTTTAGACATGCTTAACCATTATCGATAGAACAACATATGGGGGTGGTGGGTGAGCTGCCAAGCGCGTGTCTTCCGAACCGAACTGTCTCGGGTTAAAATCTCTGTGAAGATTAGGATTTTAAATACCAGAGCTTTAAGAAAACACCAAAGTCCAACAGACTCTGATAGGTACGTGACATTAGTTAGGGAAAGCAAAGGCGGTTGGTCGTTGTGCTGGCCATATGACACCCTCGTAAACCGTCACCCTTAGAATGACATGACCTTGACATCATTTGTCCTATAGATCGCAAGGTCCGAAAGCGGTACTTTTTTGTTATAACATGAGAGCTATCGAGCGTCTGATCTTTTGAGACTCTTCGGAAACAATGAAAATATTATCGATGATCCCTAGTTTGTAACACTAACGGGGCAAACTAAACAAGGCGATGTAACTCCACTAACGGGGCAAACTAAACAAGGCGATGTAACTCAACTCTGGGAAATGACTCTTAATTTCAACTAATCGTGATCCTCCTTTCAACGGAAGCGAAGACTTGATTCACGATTCCGTCGGCAAACATTTCTTTCCAGGTAGTTTAAATTTTTTTTGTTATCGATCGGGCCCCTTATATTAAGCAGACGAGAATATGCTGGCCAATGAGAAGATTGATTGCATTTAACTTCCGGTCATAGCTTAGGCGAATTTAATTTTATAAAATGTGGGGTATGTCAATTGTTTCTCTAAAAGTACATTCTTGTTTAGGCTCGAAATGTGGCATTGAAAAGGATTCGATTTTTTGAACAATCACATTGAAAAATAACAACACATGAATAAACACATGAACAAACGTTCACACACGACACCAGTTGCGTAGCTAGGGATACGGAGACCAGGGGAGCTCGTCCTCTCTAGAGGCCCCTGTATTTTGACTTTCGACATCATGACATGAGATAATGTACTTAATAATATATAACTCAGGTTAATCCCAGAGAGTAACCCTGCACGGAAAGAATGAATCTGTGTGGTATACATTCAACAAGGTCACTAACTTTTAGAACGACACGAATAGCAAGAGAACAGGTCAAAAAAAGTTCGGACTTATTTGGACACTAGCTTAGGGATCCCCCCCCCCCCCGCCAACTTAGATCTAGACTTAGATCTAGATTTGGATCTAGATATAGACTTAGATCTAACTGTAGATCTACACTTAGATCTAGTTCTAGATCTAGTCTTAGATCTTGAATCTGGATTTAGATCTAAAACTAGGTCTAGATATAGCTAGATCTATGTCTAGTTTGTATAACAAATGACAATAGCATGGGCGTAGCCAGGATTTTTTAAGGGGGAGGGGGTTGCGGGGGGGATTTCCGAGAAAAAAAATGTATATATGTATGTGTGTGTGTGTACATAATCTTTATTACATTCTGACCCTTCATTCTTTCGAAAGACTTTTATTGTGCCACCAAGCACTATTGCATGCATATTCTGAGGTATTTACAGTGCATTTTCCTACTATTAAAAATTTTTATTTCAAAAACCCAATGTGCCATTCCTACTAATTTAGACCCTCCCGCACCGTTCGGCTCTTTTGCCGTTAAGCTGTTTCCACAAAAATCTGTCACTGGTAATATCTGAAGCCTCTTTCCACCTGCTCTGAGGACCTCCATGAATGTTTAGCGCCAAGTTGTACTAGGATGTCATTGCAACTCTTATTATGCGTAATTCATTTAGCCGGAGAACATGTTACGCAAACTTATTCGACGCTCTGTCACAATCTTACTAAGGGGTTGACTCCCAGTTCGTCATAGGATTTCCTTGATTTAGACCCGATCTGACTCTAACTTTGTTGAGCCACATTTAACGTTTTTGAATTTCAGCAGATGACTATTCACTGCACTTTATTAATGGGGCCCATCCACTGGTAGAAATGTGTAACCTCTCTTAAATACGCTCTTGGAATTAGGTGACTGTAGTTCGCTTTAAATTTTAAATCGAAAAGAGAAGTTTAATCGTCAAAATCATTTGTTGGGGGTTTTAAACTAAAAATCTCTGGCATTATTCTATTTTCAAATTCAAAACCACATTTAGCTACGTTCATAGAATTTGGTAATTGTAGTTTGCTTTAGAATAATATTGAAGATAAAGGTTTTCCACCTCAAAACGCTCTGTAGGGGGATTTTAAACTCAAAACCATCTGGAGGAGTTTTAAACTTTTTAAAAAGCCATCTGTAGGAGAGGGATTTAAACTTAAAACCCCCGATTGGCTTGGTTACGATCAAATAATTTTAGTGTAATTTTGCTTTTTTTTTTTGTTTGTTTTGAAGAGGTATTTTTTTTAGCCTTAAACCTCTCTGAAGGGGGGGAGGTTAAACTCAAAACCCCTTTGGCTACACTCATAGATCAAAGAGTGTGTAATTTGCTTTTTTTACATTGAAGAGATATTTTTAGCTTCAAACTCTACTGGAGGGGAGTTTAAGCTCAAAACTCCTTTGACTACACTCGTAGAATTTTGAGTGTATAATTTGCTTTATTTTTAATATTAAAGAGGAACTTTTTACCTTCAAACCCCGCTGAAGGTGGGTTTAAACTCAAAACTGAGTCAAAACTCATTAAGCTACGCTCATAACATTTTGAGTGCGTAATTTGCTTTTTTTTTATTTGGAAAGGTATATTTTAGCTTCAAACCCTACTAAAGAGGGGGGAGGGGGTTAAACTCAAAACTCCTTTGGCTACGCTCATAGATAGGGGCTCAACACAACCAGGCCCTTAACATGAAGGGGTCAATGTATCCAGGCCGATGATATGAAGGTGTCCATTGCACCAAAGCCCATGCCATGAAGGGGCTCAATGCACCCAGGCCCATGACCAATAGGGGCTCAACACAACCAGGCCCTTAACATGAAGGGGGCAATTCATCCAGGCCGATGACATGAAAGTGTCCAATGCACCAAAGCTAATGACATGAAGAAGCCCAATGCATCCAGGCACATGACCGATAGGGGCTCATTTTACCCAGGCTCATGACCAATAAGGGCTCAATTTACTCAGGTCCATAACATGAGGGGCTTACAACCTAAGATCTGATGAAACTTCTTCAAATCCTTGGAAACATTGAGAGTTACTGAAGCCAACCTGGCCGGTACGTGACTTTTTGGCGACGCCGTTTTGGCGACGCCGTTTTGGCGACGCCATTTTGGCGAGAGACGTTTTGGCGCAAGCCGTTTTGGCGCAGGCACTTTCTGGCGCGAGATATAATTTGACAATAATTTAATTAGCACGTAGCTTTTATAACAATGTTTACTTCACTCTATCATGGCTGTGGTCACTGATTTAAAGTTATACAAACCGATCAAAAGAAAATGGATAATGTTTGTCAAAGAGTTGTAGACTTTCAAATTTAAAAAGTATCAATAACACAAATACATTTTCTTGGTTTCATTTCATCTCTATCATAGTTTTTATCTATTACTGTCAATGTTTTAATGTCTACGTCTTATTGCCTTTATTGATGTCTATGTTTCATTATAAGTCTATATCTCTCTATATATATCAATGTATAGCGTTTTAGTGTTTCATTGCGTATTTCTTACTGTGAACGTGTCCTTGTATAAGTCTCATGGTCTATGTCTCATGGTCCATGTCTAATGGTCTATGTCTAATGGTCTATGTCTAATGGTCTATGTCTCATGGTCTATGTCTCATGGTCTATGTCTCATGGTCCATGTCTCATGGTCTATGTCTCATGGTCTATGTCTCATGGTCTATGTCTCATGGTCTATGTCTCATGGTCCATCTCTCATGGTCTATGTCTCATGGTCTATGTCTGTCTCATGGTCTATGTCTGTCTCATGGTCTATGTCTGTCTCATGGTCTATGTCTCATGGTCCATGTCTCATGGTCTATGTCTCATGGTCCATGTCTCATGGTCTATGTCTCATGGTCCATGTCTCATGGTCTATGTCTCATGGTCTATGTCTCATGGTCTATGTCTCATGGTCTATGTCTCATGGTCTATGTCTCATGGTCCATGTCTCATGGTCTATGTCTCATGGTCCATGTCTCATGGTCTATGTCTCATGGTCTATGTCTGTCTCATGGTCTATGTCTGTCTCATGGTCTATGTCTGTCTCATGGTCTATGTCTAATCTTCTAGGTCTCATGGTCTATGTCTAATGGTCTATGTCTCATGGTCTTTGTCTAATCTTCTAGGTCTCATGGTCTAGGTCTCATGGTCTATGTCTCATGGTCTATGCCTCATGGTCTATGTCTCATGGTCTATGTCTAATGGTCTAAGTCTCATGGTCTATGTCTCATGGTCTATATCTAATGGTCTATGTCTCATGGTCTATGTCTTATTGTCCTTGTCTCATGGTCTATATCTCATGCTTGTCTTCTGACCCTTGTCTCACGGCCTATATCTCATGCTCGTCTCTTGACCCTTGTGTCACGGCCTATATCTCATGCTTGTCTCTTGACCCTTGTCTTATGGCATATAACTAATGCTTGTCATTTGACCCTTGTCTCACGGCCTATATCTCATGCTTGTCACTTGGCCCTTGTCTCACGGCCTATATCTCATGCTTGTCACTTGACCCTTGTCTCACGGCCTATATCTCATTCTTGTCTCTTGACCCTTGTCTCACGGCCTATATCTCATGCTTGTCTCTTGACCCTTGTCTCACGGCGTATATCTCATGCTTGTCTCTTGACCCTTGTCTCACGGCCTATATCTCATGCTTGTCTCTTGACCCTTGTCTCACGGCCTATATCTCAAGGTCCTTGTCTCATGATTTTTGTCTCATGGCCTACACAGTCTCTTGATAACTGACTCCCAATATAATTATCTTCTACAAATCAAACATCATCAGAACACAATATCATCTGAGTGATAGAACACAGGTCAGCTAGGTAATATAGATCCCCCTCCATTCCAGCTATTCTCCCATGTACAAATACACCAAAGTGTTGACCGCACACACATAACTCATTGTACCACTGTTCCACAGTTAAGTTACATAATTAAAGCTATTCACATGGACAGAATATGTTTATTGATCATAGCATTCATGCCCAAACTGTGGTCCGCGGGTCACATTCGGTCCCTGGAGAGATGCTATCTCATGCTAGGTCTCATGGTCTATGTCTCATGGTCTATGTCCTTCTTCAGTCATTGAACGACCATGGTTCATCAGAAACAATTTTTGATATGGCTGTGGAGCCCTAATTTGGAGAGACACTCCCGTCCACATTTATTGCAGGTCAATGTGGCTTTCGCTTTGGTGGTAGAGGAGCTGGCCATTTTCCGTGTGGCACGCTATTCTTCTCGCTGTCTATAGCTTTCTTGGTCACCATCTCTCTCCAACTAATGCGGTATAAGGCTATGTCTTCCCAATGTTCCAATCCCTTTTTATCACATCCACGTAACGGAGGTAGGGGCGACCAGTTTTTCTTGAGCCAGACGCAAGTTGCCTGTACAAAATTATTTTCGGGATGCGATTTTCCTTCATCCGGCGAATATGTCCGAGCCAGCGCAGGCGGCGTTGCCCGAGGACAGTAAAGATGCTGGGAATACACGTTCTCGCGAGGATCTTGGTATTGCACACTCTTTCTTTCCATATTATTTTCAAGATCCTTCGAAGGCAGCGTAAGTGGAATGAGTTTAGTTTTCTCTCTTGTTTTGTGTAGGTTGTCCACGACTCACTACCGTGCAGTAGCGTGCCAAGAACGCATGCCTTGTAGACCTCTATTTTTGGTCGCTGTGGTGAGCTTCTGGTTTTCCCAAACTCTTGGTCGGAGTCTAGCGAAGGTTGATGCGGCCTTCCCTTTGCGTTTTTTGATCTCCTCTTCTAGTGACAGGTGACCTTGAATTGTAGATCCAAGGTAGCAGAATTCGTTTACGGCATCTAACTTGTTATCGTCAATGAGGATGAATGGTCGTGCTGTAGCAGGTCCCATAACATTAGTTTTCTTTTGTGTTAACGGTTGGGCTATAATCTTTGCAAGCCGTAGAGAAGCAGGACATTAGTGACTGGTGCTCCTCGTGTGAGTGTCCTACTACCGCTGCGTCGTCCGCAAAGAGCATATCTCTTATGAGAGTGGTTCTGATTTTAGTTTTGGCCCTCAATCTAGCAATATTTAGAAGTTTGCCATGAAATCTAGAATCCGTTAACTTCAGGAAAAGTGCAGAGAGCAAAGGATGCCATTGTACATCGCATTCATTGACCTGACATATGCCTTTGATCTAGTCAGCAGAGAAGGAGAGATGCTATCTAGTCTCTCAAAAAACCGTTGCCTTCTTTATATAGCAGACTGCAGAGGCTCGTGAAAGGCTTGTGTAAAATGTATATGATTAACATATTATTTTAAATTTGGTGACAAAAGGTCAACATAAAAGTCTAATTCCAGCATTTAAAATTCAGAGCAATTTATGAGTGCAATTTTAAATGTGAAATGCGTGAAATGAAATACTTCTGTTAAGAACATCAAAAATTAGAAATAATTTTCTCAAGAGAGAAAGAAAATACTAAATGCTTGACCTCGAGGCCGTGTGCAAAAATCACGTGACAGTAATGACGTACCTTTGACCTACATATTTTCTCACAACCAACGCGTACAAAATCATTGTCTTCCGGGGGATTGACTTAAGTTTGTTATAGCATCATACCTCCCCTCTTCCAAACACACACATTTATTTTAGACAAATCCAATAAAAATAAATCTTCAATGCTGATTTAAAAAAAAAAGGCTGGTTTAAGATCCCGAGTGATAAACATTTGTTTAATCTAGCAATTGGATTGGTTGAGTTGAAACAAAAGAAGCTGAATACATCTTAAGCTTAAAGAAAATATTTCAGATTATCTTTGTTGACATGGAAATGTCATGTGGAGACATTTTGGGAGCTATTTATTTTTAAAGAATGAAATGTACAATGTCTGAATAGTAGCAGGTAGAAAAATGAAACGTTGAGTAGAATTCCATTTTGTTTGGGCTGTGGGGAAAATATAGTTGATAAATAAAAGGGGCATAGCTCTCGACCTTTTTTGAAATGTAAAAATTGATTATTACTACAATTAAAACGAGATCTGTCTGTTTGTCATAATGTCTGCCTGCCAAAATTGATTATTACTACGATTAAAACGAGAATCCATCTATCTATCAATGTATATGTCTGTCTGTCTACAAAGTGACTATATGTGAAAATTGATATAACATAATATATTATTATTTATATATATTAAAGTGTCACCACCGTAAAGTTGGTGCCATAGTGTAGAAACCCTATTTCAATATTGTGAATGTTATTTCTATATTGTGAATGTTATTCACAACTCATGTTGCCCTAAGGTGAACACTTTTGACCTTAAGTGAACCAGAGTTAAGGGTATTCAGTCAATATAAGGAGTTTTTAGCAAGCACTTGATAGAGTCACTTCATATAGTCAGTTGAGTTAGTTACTAAAAGGAGTTGGTTATAGACAGTTAATACAAGGAGTAAGAATAGTTACAAAGTTATTATTATATTCGCCATATTTCTATAGAGGAATTATACTGATCATTTCTGAATTGAATTGTGTATCATATTCAATATGTGGTGTTATTACTTGTATTAAACTATTATTATTTGTGTCAGCTACATCAAGTGTCATTTCCTTATTCTGTGCAAGTGAAGTATGATCGCATTTTAATATGAACCCAATGTCACCACCATGCCTACATCGATGAACCAACAGTAATATCACAGTATCAAAATATAACCACATTGACATTTATGGTGTCAAAATAACACCTGATGACATAAAGTTAAAGTTATTACTGTGTATTATATTACATGTTTATGAAAATCCTATACTCTTAAAAGAGAAATTATTGTATGTATGTAATTTATAATTTATTTCGAAAAAGTCTGTAACGATTTCTTTTTAAATTTCAAAGTATACGTATATAAATGAGAAAAAAATCAACTCGGTCATATCGCTAAAACACCACGATGACGACACATCTAAAGCCATAAGTAATATACTAATTACAGTATTAAATGTCTGAACGTAACCATTTGAGACGCTACACTGCAAACACGTTCTTCCAAGCCAAAATACTTTAACCCAAAAGCTGCAATGTTAGCTGTGTTTTTTTTCGGGACTATTGTGAGACTTTAGAGACTTTCAATTCTAAACGCCATGTAAAATGTCGACAATTTAGAACTAAAAGAACACAAAAGCAACGCTTTGGATTGGCAGTCTTTACCCGATCGCTCATTTTAGACATATTAAAAAATTTCTGAAATGAGTTCGAATAAATATCTTTCCTTAAAGGTAAACTCAAATGGTTTTGACAATTTTTGATATGTGTTTTGATTTACAGATAATGAATATATTATTCTTTTATTTTATTTGCAATAATAACTTAGTAATTGGTGTTTTTCCGACGTAATTTTCCTGCGCATCCAAAACAGTCAGACTTTCACCGGGTTTCTATGTGACGTCACAAATACGTTTTAATCTATTGATTTATTGTATAACAGGAGACCATTCTTGTAAAAGAAATATATCTTCGTCCATGCAGTTAGATCTAGGATCTTGTAAGCAAAGAAAAAAATGCGTATTAAAAGTAGATTTACATGCTTGACTAACCACGGCAGTGTGTATTTTCTCGTCAGACCACTCAACACACAACAAACACTATCGGTAGGTTGTCTTGTCATGACCGACTACACGTAGTCTCGACTAGCCTTACACTGACCAGTTTGTTCGAATCAGTCAGATACACGATCTATTTACTTCTTGGGACAGAGAGAGGCTTAGATAAAAATGTTACTTTTTTTCTCGAGTTGGTTATCCTAATGTTTATATATATATAGTATATATAACTGTATCATAGCTCTAGACTAGGCCTTCACTAAGCCTAACAGCCTAACAGCTACTGTAAGGATAAAGCGATACGATTGGTTAAATCTTGTTTCTCTTTCAGTATTGTTGAGGGAAGTGACGTATGAACTAGCTTAAAACAAAATCTCAAAGAACCCCGTTTTTTTTATATGTCAAGAATTTACTGTGAAATTTATTAAATGTTAATGTTTCTAAGCATTTAAATAAAAAAAAAAGGTAAAATGTTTACTATTACAACTTTCAACGCAGATTTTAAATACGACAATGATTAAAATTTGAAAAACCATCGGAGTTTCCCTTTAACAAATTATTCCACCGATCGAGCACCTGTCACGTGGTATTCAGATTTATCTTGTATCTTACATGTTACGTAAATAAAAGTTGTACTATACGGGGAATAGTTACGTCTGAAGGTAGTTCCTGTGATTGTTAGTGTCCAGTCTTTGGACTGTAATACTGAGCACAAATGATATACCAATAAATATCCTACCAATAAATCTCCTACTGTTCAGTATATCATTATCAAATTAAGTCTGTGCTAATAGAAAAAACGGCTGGGAGGGGGAAAAAGCTTGCCTTCCAAACCGAGAGGTCTCGAATTCAAATCCCGTCTAAGACTTCTGGGCCTTTGATTTCGGGATCTTTAGTGCACTCCTGAATCGACCCAACCCTGATGTCTACCTGACATTAGTTTGGGAATAGTAAAGACGTTAGGTCATTGTGCTGGCCACAGGACATCCTCGTTTTACATTGGGCCATAGTAACAGATGTCCTATACATCATCTGCCTCAAAGGTCTGAAAGGGTTACTTTCTTTAAACAGAACATGACATTGGTGTTGACATTTGTGTTTAACTAGGGTTTGCACGTTGGCAGCTTATAGACTATTGAACGCACTTAGATGCTATTAATATTTTAATGAATGTGTGTTTTGAATGCACTTTAATCCTTGCTGCGCACTAAACAGAGGGTAATGCTTGATAGTCTATTTACACAAGTTTCAGTGGAAATATTACATGAGGAGGTCGGAAAGGAGAATAACAAGAGGCTATTTAGAAACGGGAAATATTTATCTACACTCAGCATGCTTGTCTTTAAATATTCACGCGTCATTTCCTCCAGGGTCGGTGCTAAAGGAGGTTGAGGGTGTAGTGTCCTGAATAGAAAGTATGGCAGGTCATTTGGAAGTCGAATATTAGACGTATGTTTATAAGATATACGTGGAATAAAGGTGTGGTTGTATATACAGGGCGAGGTCTAGGCATCTCTCTTTCTCTCTTTTTTTACAAAGCGCTTATATCAAATTATTCTGTCTGTCTGTCTGTCTGGACAAAGTCTGTACACGTTATTTCTCCGACACCCAATCTCGGATGAAAAAGAAATGTGGCACTATTATTTCTTTTACCTGACAACACAAGAATCAATAAAAGACAATAAATAATTACTTAATTAACTATTGGTATTATTTTGTTTGGTATCTCAAACAATGTAAAGAAATAGTACTTGACTGAAGTGGTGGAATAGGCTGAATTAGTCCCCTTAATATTAGGCTGCTTTCTTAGTGAACACAAACAGGAAATAGAAACAATCTTGCATGTTCATAAATTCTTCGCTGGTAGTAGTGGTTACCGCGTCGGCCTGAAAATCCTGAAAAGGCTTGAGCCATGAGTTTGAATTCATGGCGTTCCCCCTTTATTCATTGTTATAAATGCTTTTTTATTGTTAGTCTAGAGCTATTATAAATACAATGACAAGACTGATCCTAACTAATTGATACAAGTACGCTTAATGTAAGCTTTGGTTTTTTCTTATTTTTCTTGTTTGTTTCTTTCAATCTCTCTCTCTCTCTTTTCTCTGTCTCTATCTTTTCTTTCTCTCTCTTTCTCTCTCTCTCTATCTCTTTCTTCTTTTTTTTCTCTTTCTCTCTCTAATTCCCGTACATTGGAAATCAGCTTCCAACGTTGAGAAACACAAACTCAGTACTGTAAAACCAAGTTATCATGATAACATTTGACCGCGAAGATACAAATATAAATTTAGAAGAATAAAAAGATAAATAAAAAAAAAGCCTTAATTTAATTCTCATATTTTCGACGTTGTTTCAACAATTTCTTTTCGACATTAAAACTGACACGCGGGCAAATTTTTATTTTCCACTTCGCTGTTTCCAGGTTGACCATTACATTTTATGCTAGACACATGTTGACAGCGTCACTGAAAGCGTCAGGTCATCTTCGCTGGAGCGTGTTTTAAGAGAAATGTACTTTTAAGTAATTGCGATGAAAATATAACTTGTTAGTTTTAAAAGCATTCTGACATTGCCTTTGCACAATTTTGTTTTGTTCCTATCAAAAAAAAAAAAAAAGAAATTTGTTTTTAATTTCAACGGAAGTGAACTCCTATCCTCTCCTTCCACCTCAAGATAAACACACACACACAGACACAGACACACAAACACGCCAAATATCCCAGCATTATACGCCAAAGATAGTTACGACTTTAAGAGATCTCTAGAGACGCCGTAAGCTATCTTAGAAGCTTTACTAGTCCATCCGTTGACCAAGTGAAATTAGGTCATGTGTCTAGCAGTAAGTATCTCAGAATTGTGACCATGACCTCTGCTCACGTGCTGATTTCTTCGAGAGAAATAACACTTTTGAGAAATTAATACCGAAAAGAAATGAGTAGTTTATCGATATTAATATTTTACATAATTAATATTTTAAAGAAATTAATATTGTATATCATACACTTAAGATAAACTAATAGAACAATGAGGAAAAAAAAAACTTGACAGAGTTCTAAGCTCACAACTAGATGAACACACGGATATGCCTAAGAAGTAATTATCTTAATTTTTTTTTTATAAGATACAAAACAATTCTGTCACATATCTGATTCATCTTGGCCTAATTTGACCGATTTGATTAGCGATTTGTTTCAAACTAAAATATATGTTCATAAAAAGTGTATAATGATGTTCATTGGAAGTCTAATGGCATTGGCGGAAAAAGATACATTTTCCTAGCGGTCTCCCTAAGGGGAAAAGCCGCTGTTAGGTTTTCGCTAAATGAGGTACCTAATAAGTTGACAGGTGGGCTGTCGAATAGGCAGGCAGGTAGAGCCGATAGCGCCAAAGTAGTAGCTGAATAGCACTAAGTGCATAGGTGAGTGATCCTTTAAATAGGCAGTTGACTAGGCAGACAATGTCAAATAAATAGGCAGGTTGACTAGGCAGACAATGCCAAATAAATAGGCTGGTGAGTGATCCGATGAATAGGCAGTTGACTAGGCAGACAATGCCAAATAAATAGGCTGGTGAGTGATCCGATGAATAGGCAGTTGACTAGGCAGACAATGCCAAAAAAATAGGCAGGTGAGTGATCCGATAAATAGGCAGACACCTGAGGGAGGCTGCGGATAAATAAAGACAAGTTAGGACATGTCTCTCATGCATCTTATTGATGCCCTCGACTGAGGTGCATTCGTCAGATTGGTAAAATTGCTTTTGAGTACAATGAGCAGATGATGGCAAATGGGATTTGGAAAATAGAGGGCTGATAGTAGCAATATAAAAATGTACACAAAAGGGGAAATAATAATCTCAAATAAACACCACAAGTGGAAAGAGGGGTGGGGAGATGTGGGCGGTGGTCAGCAACCATGACGGTTTGTTTACATACGACCGTCGGCCGAGAACAATGAAATGCGCTTGAAGGGAGAGTGTCCGTTCAAGGGGTGCAACTTTCGCCAAAGTAGAATGACTAAAGGGGAGATAATTCATATCTCTTTTCTAAGCGCAGTATTAGTGAGCTAGTAAAATTATCAAGGCGATCAGCCAAGATAAAGGAAATAAAATAAGATGTACAAATATATACATGGTTACATCAACGATCAATTCAGCAACGTAGCATTAATAGATTAATGCAATACATAAATACATACATAGGACATGTTTATGTTTTCTACTTACGACAGTGAGAAATACACAATGCACTAATTAAATATAAATGAAATAAGCAAAATACACATGATAATATCCAGTGAGAAATATACACAAAGTAATTAAGATGGAACTTGTGATTAAGTTCGGCTTACCACCAGGTATTCCTCTAAGGGTAAGAATAAGTGAAATAGTCCAGACTCGATTGCCAGCGATAGAGAAATAAGCGGGTCTGGTTGAGTTAGTCTACCTTATAAAGGCATGGGAGAGACGGGCGGGAACAGGAAATGTCCTAGGCTAAGAATTATATTACACGTGGGTGAATCCGACAAGAGTCGCACCTTGGAGTGTCTTGAGGCGTGTTGACCCGAGTAATCTCTTTGCTCAAAGAGAGACGTGGGAGAGGGGGGGAGAGAAAGATGGGCTTGCATTCCACCCAAGGTGGTGTTAACTGTGACCGTCAGACATCCGGCGGGTAAGACCAAAGAGACTGTGTGTATATCTTTCCCTGATCAAGGGGAGATCAGCGGAAAGCCGCCAAGGTGGTGGACTAAGTCTAGCCTGAAGAGGAAAAGGTGGGGCGGGTGGAGAATTTGGGAATAGAGCGGATAAATAAATAAAAAAAAATAAATGATAGTAAATAATGATAAATGCTGTGAAGTTTGAGTGACTCTGACAGCAAGCTTTTGACTTGTCACACACTTATATTCTTTGACAATACGTCACTATAATTTCTTTATCGATATCAAATTGCTCCGTATTATCAACTTAAACCAAATTTATGTCAAATGACTTTATTTTTTTCAAAAATGTCGACAATAGGTTATTCAGGATTTTAAAATAAGAAAGTAATCTACTAGAAACGATTATTGTAAATCACTTTTTAGACTTATTTGACGGTTAATTTTCTTGCCGAATTCTCTCACTATAAATATATAAACATCCGGAACAATCTAATATAGAAACTTAAAACTAATGCGATGTTTCGGAAGGGAAATTAAATTTTAATCAGATTTTCAATAGCTTTTACCTTTTTTTTTAAATATACATGTCGGACAGACAGATTGACAGACAAAGCGCACAAAAAAGTGCGTCTTTTATCCTTATATATATATTTTTAAAACTAGATTTAGATTTATATTCTAATTAAAATCATTGTAGATTCTAGATCTAGAATCTCTAGGACTAGTTTAGAATTTTAGTTGAACATGTTTACTGTCTAGTCCAAACCTCCCGCAGGACGACGGGGGATGGGAGCTGGCAGGATTCGAATCTAGACGACCATCGATAAATCCAAACGACAGTCCAGCGCGTAAACCGCTTGACAAGGCAGAAATGATTTAGACTAGATCAAAATCTATAATTTTAATTTCTAGACTTAAAGTTTAGATGTTTATTTCCAAATGTCTAGATAAGTATTGCAATGTTATAAAACACTAAAACTAATCTACTAATTTAAAATTTAATATTGCATTCAGTCTATTAATAGATTATCTAATTTTTTTTTAAAAACATAAATCTTATCTAAATTACATCTACATTATTCCAAATTTATATTGTAGATCTAGACCTAGTAGATATAGATCTTATCAGTGCTAAATCAGAAGTTTAATTTAGGTAGACCTACATCCTCATTCTAGATCCATTTTAAATAAAAGTGCCAATAACTCTGTTGGTAACTGTGCTGGGACATCGAGCAGACGTTGTTGAAGTACAAGCTCTGTAGGTAACTGTGCTGGGACATTGAGCAAACGTTGTTGATGTACAACCTCTGTAGGTAACTGTGCTGGGACATCGAGCAGACGTTGTTGAAGTACAAGCTCTGTTGGTAACTGTGCTGGGACATCGAGCAGACGTTGTTGAAGTGCAAGCTCTGAAGGCAACTGTGCTGGAACATCGAGCAGACGTTGTTGAAGTACAAGCTCTGTAGGTAACTGTGGGGCTGGGACATCAAGCAGACGTTGTTGAAGTACAAGCTCTGTTGGTAACTGTGCTGGGACATCGAGCAGACGTTGTTGAAGTACAAGCTCTATAGGTAACTGTGGGGCTGGGACATCGAGCAGACGTTGTTGAAGTACAAGCTCTGTAGGTAACTGTGCTGGGACATCAAGCAGACGTTGTTAAAGTACAAGCTCTGAAGGTAACTGTGCTGGGACATCAAGCAGACGTTGTTTACGTACAAGATCTGTAGGTAACTGTGGGGCTGGGACATCGAGCAGACGTTGTTGAAGTACAAGCTCTGTTGGTAACTGTGCTGGGACATCAAGCAGACGTTGTTGAAGTACAAGCTCTGTTGGTAACTGTGCTGGAACATCGAGCAGACGTTCCGAAGTACAAGCTCGATGCCTTGTTCTTTTTTTTTAAATTACAAATCAATACAGAAAGATTATCTAAAATCGCTCGTCTGACGTATTGTACATATCTGGTAGTTGTCATGCCGTAATGTGTAATATAGCTCTTTATCAATAATAGACTATTAGTTTGTTTTTAAGTTAACAGCAATGCCTGGTCGTGCAGTTAGCGCACTGGACGGATTATCTCGACGCTCCTGGTTTCATACCCTGCTCGCTGCCATCCCCCGTCGTTCAGTGGGAGATTTGGATAAGGAAGTAAAAACATGTAAAACATTTTAAAATTAAAAAAAAAACATTTTTTACAACGCCAAATGAATCTTCGAAACATTATTACTTTTGACAATCAAAACAAAATCACGTCTTGAAAATTCCTTGCGAATAGACGGATCTGACAGGGATCCGACTTCGATGGGGGCCGCCTCTGAGCGTTTGTGACAATACAAACTCTCTTTGTAATCTTGTTTATACATTAATGTTAACTTTTGACATGTAAGATTGTAAACCACGATAACTTGATAACTACTGTCCAAAAAAAAAAAAGGTAAACTAAAACTCTATGGCCCTATCACAAGGTCCTCGAGGCTCGCAAAGACCTTCCTCCAGGGAACAGTACCAAGACAAAGAAGAAGAGGCAGACTTTATGTCTTCTAGAAGCTTCGAGTTTCTACACAATAAAAGTTTTCCGTAGAAATTTAAGTTGATATAATTGGTTTCCGGTACCGAATTACAAACCCCATAAGTAACAAACTATGCTGAGATTACTCCCTTAGAGCACGTGAATGGAAGCGGGAAGCGTGTTTTAAGGTCGCCTTGTCCCCTTACTAGGACAGACCAAATGCCGCAGACGAACCAGTTCTCTCTCTTTCAAATCCTTGTCCCGATCACCCCTCGTGCAGAACGCGACATTCGTAAAGAATGCGGTCTTCTGTTTCTACGTCCTCGATGCAGTGGCGACACCGTGTGTCGTAAATCTCCCTGAACCGTCCCAAGTAAGCACTTATTCGACAGTGTCCGACTCGGAACTGGACTAGGACGGCCTGTTCATCACGATTAAGCTTCCACCAAGCAGCCTTTCGGTCTGGTCTACTCAACTGCCTATGGAGCTCATGGCCTTTATCAGAAGCGTCACAGCGGTCGTACAAAAGTGCCAACAAGCGATTGTCAGCTAAGGATCGAACACTTTTGTAAGTGCACGGTTCATGGTGCACAAATGCCTGTGTGGACCGCAGTTTTCGATAAAAGGTCGTCTTTGTCGTGACCAGACCCCAATAAGCGGGCACCCATTTGATAAAACTATTACATCGAGCTGTAGAAGACATTCCACGACGGTGAGGAGCGCTTCCACCCTGCTGACACCTGCACACAGCCCCTTTAGGGCCTCTAGGGTGGAGATCGAATCAGTGAAAATGACTACGTCCTCAGCTGGCGCAGATTCATTTTTTACTCTTTCCTCCACCCACCCCGACGCTTTGAGCATCGCTCCCAAATAATCCCCGAGTGAATATAATACTGAGATTTCAGCATATTCAGAGAAATATTAAACTATTCCATGGCTTGAGAACATGCCAATAATACTAAGACTAATATTTTTCGAACGAACTAAATTAGATGTCAATTTGCATGTCTCTAATCCATATTAAATGACCGTAGTTTTGAGTCTATAATATCGGTGTACAACTTTGAAGAACCTTTGTTTGATGTCAGCGTACACATTTTGAATAGAGTCTATCCATGGTGGCAGTTCTGTAGACATTGGGAAAACCCGTTCATGAGCTGCAGTAATGGAAGGATGTTTTTGCAGATGATGATTTGAGATCTAATATTGGATGAATAAATGTGGCCTACGTGGAAGTTCAATGCTGGCTTCGTACTTGAGGAGAGAGAGAGACAGAGACAGAGAGAGAGACAGAGAGAGAGAGACAGGTCAAGTGAGGGATGAGGATGTGTGTGGCACTGTGGGGGTAGGGGGAGGTGGGAAAGCTGACACGAGATATTAATAGATCTGCCAGTGACACTGGAGAGAGTAAACAAGAAATTTCATATGATTTGCAGAACAGAAGAATTACCTGGATGGACAGAAAGGAAGAGACACAGGAGAAAGAGAGGTTGAGAAGGGGGAAGGAAAGAGAGAGGAGGAAGAAATATAGAGAGTGGATTAGGTAAAGGAGGGAAAGAAAAAAGTATTAGAGGATAAATTAGTATATTATAGAAGCTTGAGAATAAATAAGATATATATATATATAGAGAGAGAGAAATAGAGAGAGAATAGGAAAGGCTGAATAAAATAAGATTTTTATCGTACGCCATATTAATTTATGTGAATTCTGATTGTCCAATTTGTTAAATTCTTGCCCACTTAGCTCTCGCTCTCTTCACCAACGATTCAATTTCTTCTTTTTCTTTGTTTTGTTCTCTAAAAATGTGAAGAAATGATAACAATATAAGAGTGTAGACTAAATGAGAATCGGTCCAGCTCACATCCCAATATCAAGAAAAAGGACGTCAATTATAAACAATTTCGACAGGACCAGCGTACATTTTTTTCTACTCAGAACAGGACACAAAAGAATGAGACAACATATGTTCCGGAAGCTAAAAGTCGGGAAGAGCGAAACCTGCCCTTTTGAAGCCTCACCAGAGAATGCTGACCACGTCCTTTAAAGCTGCACATTATATCAAGAGGCCAGAACCAGAATCTGGCCCCAAATACCCTCCTATAGAACACAAACTATATGGCAATCTGCTGATCAGGAAACCACTGCGCGTTTCATCTCAGATCTAGGATTACTGCTCTGAACTGTCTGATCAGGAAACCACTGCGCGTTTCATCTCAGATCTAGGATTACTGCTCTGAACTGCCTGATCAGGAAACCACTGCGCGTTTCATCTCAGATCTAGGATTACTGCTCTGAACTGCCTGATCAGGAAACCACTGCGCGTTTCATCTCAGATCTAGGATTACTGCTCTGAACTGCCTGATCAGGAAACCACTGCGCGTTTCATCTCAGATCTAGGATTACTGCTCTGAACTGCCTGATCAGGAAACCACTGCGCGTTTCATCTCAGATCTAGGATGACTGCTCTCTGAACCCTCCGACATGTGAAATGAGAACGAAGAAGAAGAGAAAGCAAAGAAACAAAATGTCAAGATGTCAAAAATACAATTAAACCTCACAACCTCACACACATACACCTACACACACACACACTGTTAATTTATTCCAATTCATGTACTCTTAAACTAAAATCACACTGGCCAGTTTTTTTTCCCCATTCCTGAAGGTCATAGGTCTCCTACATCTTGCTTTCTAGTTAAGAAAACAACCTAACTTACTTTTTTTTTGAAAAATTAAAAATTTCTTTGATTTTCCTTTTACACGTGCTAAATTCTGACCATAAATAACTCGGCAGACATGACTCCTCGAAATCTAAGCTTAAAGTACGTATGTACTCTATTTTACGCAACAAATACAAAATAATAGAAAAAAAAATATTTGTCTAAAAGGGACCAGCTGTATAGAGATGGGGGGAAAAATATTGTGTTATGGAGGCGAAAATGTTGACAGAGGAACCCCCCCCCCCAGCTGAGCCCATTAAGACATTCACACATTAAAAGAGCCTGTCATTTGTAGGTCGTCATTCACCCCTCCACCCCGCCACTAGGAGAGTATGTCGCTCTGTTTTGCGAATCACAAAATTTCCGACTGTTTATTTGAAACAGTAATTCCAGACTTTACTTTTTTTTTTTTTTTTTAGAGGGGCGCTTCTAGCGTTGTTTAGTTAGCGCCACTTTATGTATTCCGTAGTGTTTGTCTTTTGTGTGTGGGGCGGGTCTAGTAATGTTTTTCGGAGCGCGGGAGACTGAACAAAAGTAAAAGTCGTGAATATTTGATGAAGACTTTACTCGAAATTACTGTATTTTTTGTGTGACTTGAGTGGAGTTGACTGAACTTTTGGTGTTGAAAACACAAAATTACTGCTCTTTGGCATTGCTGAAGTGAAACATCATTCGATGTTTTTGTACTCTCTATGAAAGCAACCATTCAAGCAACACCAACAACAGAAAGACAACAGCAGCACTTTGTTACTTAGGGTTAGGATATAGTAAAGTAAATTTCCCCTTTTAGGCCTTGATGTCTATAGGGTGTCATTTGGCCAGCACATCGACCAACCGCCTTTACTTTTCCCCAACTAATGTCAGGTACCAATTAGAGCTGGGTGGACGCCCGAAGATCCCGAAATTAAAAATCCCAGTCTTCGAACCCAGGACCTCAAGATCGGAAGCCAAGCGCTTTACCACTCAGCCACCGCGCCTCATGGGTAAGGATATACAAAGCAATAATTACTTATATAAAATACCTTCACCTTCCACTATCTCTGGTGGACACGAGGGGGCAACACAGAGCAGTCATTTTTAATTCATGAGCTTTTTGCATGTTATGATTGACTCCTTTCGGTTTCCGGCGACGTACAGCTAGCGACACACATCGCCACTGCGTGGTGTAGATATTTTAACATATAGAAATATAGTTCCAATTTAGACAATTATTGAGGAAATGAATTGAGTAAACTCGAAGCATGAGGAAGTAAGTTGGAGGCGCGGTGGCTGGGCCGTACAGCGCTTGGCTTCCAAACCGGGTTCCAGGGTTTGAATCCTGGTGAAGACTGGGATTTTTAAATTTCGGGATCTTCGGGCACCTGTAGAGCCCACCCAGCTCTAATGGGTACCTGACATTTGTTGGGAATAAGTAAAAGCTGTTGGTCGTTGTGCTGGCCACATGACACCCTCGTTAACTGTAGGCCACAGAAACAGATGAACTTTACATCATCTGCCCTGTAGACTTCAAGGTCTGAAAGGGAAACTTTTTTTATGAGGAAGTAAATTCATTCTTTCAACGTAAAAGCATAATGAAAATTACGTAAAAAAATATATATTACTGATCAAAATTGTAAAGTTCCTATGTATTTAAACTTTCTTATCAATATAAAGATATGGTACAATTAAAAAAAAAAAGAGAAACCACAACAAACGTACCAAATTGAAACATTGTTACCCCCCCTCATCGACATACAAATTATTCTATATTGTCATTTTCTAGAAAATAGGGAACTCCTCAGAGAAATCAAATTAGAGTTTTTAAGCTTATGTTAGCTATGCTGGAACTATCTATTTCTTGATAGAAAATAATTATGTCCCTTTAAAGTTCGCTTTTATTACATCAAGCAGTAACGATACTTATGTATTTTAAGATTCTGTTTTTTATAATGTCTAATACGCTTAACTACACTTTACTATCAATCCAAAGCCAAGGTGCTGATAAATTAGTCATAGAAGTAGATTTCTTCACAGCCTCTCTTGTGTCTTTTATTACAACAGTCTTCATTGTTACCGGTTTGATGCATTCTACTGTGTTCATATTTTTTACACCGGAAGTAATAACACCGCGTTTCTAAGGACGCCACTAAATGAAATGCATGGTGCGCAAAGATATCAGTCCTGAAAAAAAAGAAAGGAAAAAAAAAGATTACAAATATAATTAAGAAAATGGCTATGAAATTTATATTTATTCCTAAATTAAATGATTTTGACATCAGCTAAAATAAAATTGACAACACAAGCCGTTTTTCGTAGTGTGCGACAGCGATCCCAAGATAATCTTTTAGCAAGCTAACCCACTTCAAGTATGCCTTGGTGTCTCTGTATTCTGTGTATGGTGCTTATTACAAGTACAAAAGGAGTATTTTATTACTCCTAAATATGAAACAAAACAGGTCTAGAAACATGCACATACTATTCATATCTTTCTGTTAATAAGGTGAATGCGCGCCTAGCGTTTCATTTTAACGTGTCATTCTTTTTAACGACATTAAAATATTTAATGTGGATACAACATATTTCTCGCAAAAACGTCCTGCGCCAAAACGTCTGCGCCAAAACGGCCATAACAAGAAAACGGTTGTGCCAAAAAGCCCTGCCTCTATTGAAGACACTTTTTGTAGTTATGGTTGTAATCAACCTGTTAGAAGCGTTTTTTTTAAAATTATTTTTTTTGAAAGTTAGGATTTGTTAAAATGTTCATCCAATATCTAAAAGCTGGCCTGTAGCCGGGTGTACTGTACAGAGACTAAGGAAACCACGAGAACTCACACGGCTACAGCAACTTAAGAGAATACTGTCATAAATTCTAGGAAGTGTCCACTTTCTTTGACCACTGGTCAGCTAATAGTTGTGAAGGTTTACAAAAAGTACATTTAAGGTTGTTGATAAAGTTACTAAACTTTAAGTTAAGCGTTAAGACTCTGATAAAAACAAAATTAACAGCGTTGTTTTTTTTTAGCCGTAAACAAAAAGATGAAAACTTTTAAAATAAACACTATTATTAGAAGGAAGCAGGAAAAGGGAGATTATTCTATGGCGTCTTAGCACGGGAAGGAAACTAATCTTATTTTTGTTTTTAAGTATAAGGGATTATTATTCTTTTCACAAACTTATCTAATTTTTTTTACTTGTTTATAAAGATAATGCTGAAACCAATTCCACATAGCATATAAATCCAGACATCGATCTGCATTTTTTTTTCACAATTGTTTAACCAGTTCAGTAGGAAAGTAACCTACCTACAGTATAAAATACAAATCACAACTTCTTATATTAGGGACATATCAGTGTGACCTACTGTAGTGTACATGGAATCTGCAATTAACATGAAAGACTGGATTAGTTCATGGATACCTGTAGGACGAAATAATCTCCTCTTTTGAAGTAGCGTCTATAATTTATAAGATGAGAAATGTTAAAGAACAGTGTCTTTCTTTTTAGTCAGGTCTATAATAAGTTCCAAAAATATTATTCCCAGACGTCAAACCCTCTCCTTTCATTTCGTAGCCAGGGTATCTATGTGTTAACAGAGCTAGCTGAAAATATCTGTACATGTCTTCGTTGTTTTTTTTGTTGATTTCATTAAGAATCTTCTTTTAAGCTTATTCAAAAATATATATTAAAAAAAATGAGGTTATAATTAACTCGCTAAGGGAGAGAACCTTGCGTGTGAATTTGATTACTTCTGTGTCTCCTCTTGAAAAATAGCTCTGAACTAGAAAAATTTCGGGATATTCTCGGATCTGCTTCGTTCAAAATTTCGAACATAAGTTCTAAATGTATTAATATGAAAAGAAACTTTGGCTATAAAGGGAAGGTAAAGAGAGATAACTTAGTTACGTTCATACTCATCTGAATTGTCGTTCTTGAATCTCATAGTAGACTGGTAAAATGACGTATCATATTCATATGTTGTGTTTTTTTTTTAGACTTTAAAAAAGATAAAGTACAACTGTATGTATGTATATATATATATATATATATTTATTTATTATTTTGACATAGCTCTTAATAAAAAAAAAAGTTCTCCTTTCAGACCTAGTGGTCTATAGGGCAGATGATGTAAAGGTCATCTGATCCTGTGGCCTACGGTTAACGAGGGTGTCATGTGGCCAGGACAACGACCAACCGCATTTACTTTTCCCCAACCAATGTCAGGTACCCATTAGAGCTGGGTGGATTCAGAGGCGCCCAAGGATCCCGAAATAAAAATAAAAAAGCTCTTAATAAGTAGAATTTATTTTCCTTGTTAGATACCAAACAAAAAATTAATAACCAATAATAAATTAACTAATTGGTAATTTTTTTTTTATTGACAAATATTTTGTTAGGTACAACAAATAATTGTACAAAGTTTCAACTTGATCCAAAATGGGTGTGGAAGAAATAATTGGTAAAAAATTGTTTGTGACAGACAGACAGACAGACAGACGGAGTGAGTTGATATAAGCTTTGTAAAAGTTTAAGTCTTCTCTAATAGTTGCATTGGAAGCCTGTCGACTTGCAGCTTTTGCTCCAACAATTTTCATATGTTTCCCTGACCCCACCCCTTCCCCTGCACCTGGTAACAAGACGATGACTCTATAGTGTTTACCTTTTCTTCTTACAGGTCAAGGACGTCAAGCTCAGTGTCATATGGCAGCACGTGCGAACAGAGCCCCGGAGTGCCGGGCTCTCCCATTCCCACCACCTCCCCACTGGCTGCTCAGGAGAGCCCGTTCAGGGTGACGGTCCTCGGCTGCCCTGGGGTGGGCAAGCGGTCGCTGACCCAGCAGTTCACAACGTCTCATTACCTCGGCGGCGTGGACTCGCCTTTTTCTCAAGGTAGGTGCATTGCACTCGTCTTCCTACTTCGTAAAAGAAACTTAAAGTTTATAGTATCTAGGTAGCTCTTAGTATCAGCATGTAATTATATTATAAGTGTCACGCCCTAATTTTGACATTATTGAAATACATGATAAGAACCATACAGATTAACAGGGGCAATACAAACACAGATACATTAGGAAGATACCTGTACAGATCAATCAGACCAATACAAATAGAGTTCATTCAGGATGATACAATTCAAGATCAATCAGTGAGATACAAATACTGATCAATGAGGGGGAGGGGCACAAATTAAAACCTATCAAAATGAAACAAATTGAGATAAATGAGAAAAGCCAAATAGAACGAATAAACATTTTCATGGTTTCACAGTCTTTTGAGTATTCTATACATTTTTAGTTGTTTTCCAAAACCGAGGCTGTCAGAATATCTATTCATGGAATGTGTACAACTGTACAGTACGCTCTAAGTTTCAGCGT